>PYAF01000602.1:2083527-2096959 GCA_007407185.1 Glycine tomentella
TAATTTTTTTTAAAATATTTAATGTAATTGTATATTCAAGACTCAAACTAACACTATTAGTTATTGAAATAACTTTAGGCCATTTGATTCACACACTCAATAGTCAATGATTAGTTAATATGTAATTTAATTTAAATGTATTCATTATCATAAAAACCTTTTGATTTAACATAAAACCCTATATACAGTTGTGTGTATGTATGATATTAAAAACAACAAATTACACTCCTACTCCTTGAGTTTTTTCAAATTACACATAAAATTACTTTTTTTTTAATTCCTACACTATTTTTTTAATGTTTGAAAATATCACACTGCACACCTAATATATTATACTGATATTTCCTACAAGGAAAGTTACTGTCATAGTTAAGAAAAAATTGGGAATATCCATGTAATTTTACAGAACTTCTGGAATGATTAATATTGTAAATTTCTCTATTTAAAATTATGGGAGTAATTTAATGAGTTGAATTTGCACGTCTCGTCTAATTACTAAGAATTAAATTCATATTTCACATGGATCTAAATTTAAGTTCTGTTATTAATATAAGGATTTTGTTAATGAACGATATATAATAATTTATAAAGTTTAGAGATTTGCTTTAATCCTATGAGCTCAGAAGACTTAATTTACTAAAACGCTTATTAAAAAAAATGCTCAAGTTATTTTTATGATTTTATTACTTTTGAAAACATTGTCCAATCACTTTGTTTAATCATATTCTTGCCTCGATCTGTCATGGCATGAATATTCACCTAATGCAATCACAGAATCGCATGTCGTCTTTCAATTGTTAATCCAGAATTTGTTGAAAAAGACAAATTTGGTAACGTTATGCGGCACGAACGGAACCTCGTAATTTTGGAGTTATGCTTTAGTGAATTTAAAATATTATCCTTCTAATACAAAAAAAAAAAATATATTATCCTTCAATCTGTTTAACATATTTTTATCTGAATCCCTACATTGCGATTCTCGATCTTACCGAATCCTTATTATTTATGTTTAAATTTTGCCCTCTTTTTTTCATGCTTTATTTTCTACAATGAACTAGATTTGGATTCAGAACCTTATGCAATTTATTCAAACCCTTCAATTTAACCGATGCTAATGAGTTATTTTTGCATGCTTTAATTTGTTTCTATCAAATGTTTATTTTTTACTAGAAAAAACTTATTGCATTTCATTCAAAATAAAGATCATATATACAGGTTGAAATAAAAAAAAAAATGCAATAATTAGCATGGAAACGAGGTGCTCTTGCAAAAATGTCAACGACACGATTGACTTGTCGTTTGATAAAACTAACCTTATAGATCAAATGTTTTAAAAACTCATAATCCAAAACTTAATACTATGAACATTATAAATCATATTTAAATTTTTTGAATAAAGGAATTTGTTAATGTATAATGATTTAGGGCATGTTTGGTTAACTGTTCAAAAAGTACTTTTGGATGCTAAACATAGTTTGGTTATCCTCAAAACTATGTGCAACTAAAAATTTTGTCTGAAAACTACTCAATTACACTTAAGTTATTTTTGCAAACTCAATTTACTAACTTAAATTTAATTCAAACTTAAATTTAGAAGCTTTAATCTAAGCATGCATTTAGTGTTTAGAATAAATATGTTAGCAAATATAGTAAGTTGTTGCAACTACGGTATTTGTTTTTCCTAATGCGATAAGCTTGCTATTAAAATCAATCTTGTGTATCTATCAAAACTCGTTTGAACTGGAGTTGGTTTCTCCTTCTACTGAGGTTAACTAGAATACCATAGTCGTGGGTGTGAAAGGAAAAGTGGTGCTAAAAAATGTTCATAAGGATTATTATTCTATAAATTAATAAGACTATTTGGCATTGACATGACTTTATTTATTCAATTTATGACTTATAAATCAGACAGGAAAATGGAGCAATGAAGTTACTTATCCAGAATGTTGAAGCACCTCAAGTACAATGTTGATGCCCAGATTTAACACTAATGTTTAATCTTGATATTCAAGTGTAATGGGAAAATCACCCAGTTTCACTGAATTATATATGTTTAATTATATTACAATGATTATTGCTTTTCTGCTAACTATTACTAATTTCTAATTGATCATATGATGCTCCATTACATGTTCTTACAGTTTCATACAGTATATTCAAGTTTGCAATAGTTAGGGGAGAATTGCTTTGAATGCTTCATATGTTACTATTACTGGAGAAACCAACAACGAAGACCATAATATACTTGCAACTCATAGCATTTATTCCCGAGGCTATTTGACTCAAATGCCAATATTAACAAAATTTCTACAGAACAGTTGTTTGCATGCATCCTCTTATCCTCTGTAATAGGTAGACCTACAACCAAAACACAAGTTACTAAAAATAACAATAACGCATTAAAAATTTAAGTCAACTGTGGCTCTTAATGCTTGGGACAGGGAAAGTAACCTCAATGTTCTGACGGTGATATTTGAAAGTCAATTCAAAATTTGATCAATCAATTCGGTATAATCTTCAACAGCTCAATATCAAACAAGAGAGTCTTGTCTATCAAACCTTGGTTCCTCAACACAAAATCCAAGGCTCGTTGGCCCTGTAAAAATATATTTGCATTGCATTTTCCTCATAATCCATTCAGATAGTAGATGAACATAGATATTCACTTCTTACCGAGAATGTTGTTGGTCTTGGGCCACTCTTATTGAAATCATTCTCAGGATATCCAAGTTCCGGGGGCACAATTATCCTACATCATTGACAAACATAATGAAATTTGCATATCGCTCCCTATACATGTCTTTCCATAGTATATGTATATGAACCCAAAATACATTTGCGTAGGTTTTCTATCATATTCAGATTTTTTCAGGATTAAAATGATTTAAATAGAAGATTCTGAACTAAATATTCCCAGTGATTCATAATTTTAACTTATGAATGTCAGGATGTTAGGTTCCCCAGATTCAGAGTTAGAATTAATAGAAGTTGCAGTTCCATAAAATAATATTATGCCTCATGGACTTCCAACTGCTAATTGTAGGTGTGATATGCATGGAGCTATTTTCCAATTGCATGTTATTCAAAATACTATTCATCACTAAAGAAATAAAGTTCAAGCTATTGTAATGGCAGGAAAGAACTTTTTCAAAACACAACTCTAGAATGCATCAAATATTTCTAGCAATATAGATGCAACACCTTCTAATGCCCCCAAGAGCCATGCCCGAAACAGCCTCTTCAAAACCTGGTATTACCTTAACATTCAAAGTACATGAGAGATGTGTCTTCAAAACAGAGTTGCAGAACCCAAAAAATAGAACACAATTGAGAACTTAACATGTCTTCGGCATCCATCGATAATGTCCATTGGCAATTTCAAAGTGAAGCATTACATCAAGAAGCATGATGTAGGGGATATAACTAAGAACTATTTCAAGGTAAACAAGAACTAATTTTCCAACCAAGGATCTGTTTACTTTGATAAGGGACTGAAATAATTTTAGTGAATTAACAATTGTGATGAATTCAGTTGAAAACAAGTACATAAAACATGTTGTATGGCACCCACGTGAAGCATCTTGTGGACAAGGGAAGACAATGCCCAAGCGGGGTTTAATCCCACAGTCAAAGGGCACAAGACACCTTGTGGTCTGGCCCAAAAAACATGCTATATCTATCACATAATTTTTTTTATAGGAGTGGAACCAAAGAATACCTTTGTCCAAGAGTAATATATGCATTAAAGAGTACAAATAAAACAGAAACACAAGGAGCTAACACTTATTTTCACAAAGGAGATTTCAATCAAGATCCTTCTTTTACATCATATGGATTACCAAGGAGAAAATTCTAAAACCCCATTTCCAGTGGTGGAAATACAAAATTACTAAAAGAACATAAAATATAAAATTAATTTACAAAAGAAATTGTATTTTAATCCAAGTAACCCTAAATAGTTAAGACCCTCTCGCATCCTGGATCACTTGGTTCACACATAGCAACAAACAATGTAAACATTGTTCATGAAATAGCATTCACAATTACAACAAAGATCCTAGTCAAGTTGCATGGAACTAGTTTAATCATTAAATGATGAGATCTCTCACCTCATTATAACCTATTTTGAATTTGAAAAAGCACTTGTCATCGCCCTGCACGATATAAAAATAGCAGAACAGGTGTGTAATAATCAATCACTCCTACAGTTTCCAGTTAGAAGGTTCAAAACATTCATACCTCAAAGGAACCACCCTTAGTTTTATTCCGTGCTTCAAATATGCGGCCATAATAACCTATGGTGTAGCCATCCCAGTCTGCCTGAAAGAAATTGGAAGACCAAAGTTGCTTCAGTTATTTTAGTTTGAAGGGAGAACAATAGTGTCAAGAACAGGATGGGGGTCCCTTGCAGTTGTAAAAGTAATTGCAGTGTGTGCAGTTGCAAATCTCACCATTCAAAACTATTCAACAATATTTTTCCATCGACATTTTATTGAACTTAATAAATTTTAAGGGTTTAGATTTGTTTAGACTCCACTTGGAGAAATGCAGCCTACTCTTGTTTTCTTCACTTAGTTGTCAAATCTGTCCAAAAGCTATCCATTATCCCATACAAAACCATTCCAGTGCATTATAAATTTTGAGCCTTAGAATGTTTCGACTTTTCATTAACTGGCCAATATCAGACTTGTAATTTCTAAACCAATCAACCGTAACAAAAAAATTAAATAAAAAAAAAAATGTAGAAACGATTCAGTGCATTACCACTACTGTCTCACCCATCTTGGGTTTGGGGCCATTCCCCGGTCGCAAGTCCTGCATTCTTGATGTACATAAATTAATTAAAACATTAATAATAGAAAACATGCTTAATTAATCCAGGGTCATGAGTATTTACAATTACTACTACATCACTTAATATTGGAGTCCTGATTCAGTTTCAGTGTAATCTGGGTATCGCATTTTTGTCTTTCCATAATCCTTTCCTCTAAGCGCTGGCACTGCATTCACAAACTATGCATCACATTGAGAATTCTTAGTAGCTATGCTTATTCTTATTTTATACTTTCCACGTCAACATGTGGCTCAACAAAACACAGCAAAGACACAATAGCATCATATTCAAAAATGAAAGATGGGTTTTTTTTATAGAGAATTACTATCGGCAAATTCAGCGGCCAAAGAAATTCCGGTGAGTGGAATGTTGCACAAGGTTCCGGCAACGATGCCTATGGAAGAGAGAAGCATCTTTCTTCGTTGGAACAATGGCGCACAGCAACAACTTTCAGTCCTGCCAGCTAACATGGCAGTAGAAATGAGAAAGAGAATGGAGCATAGTACTAATAAGTGATAACTGGAACGAAAATTGAACAAGTGCAATGGAAAGAAATAGGAAAAATAATGAACGAAGAAATTGCGTACCAGAGATTGAGATTTAGGGAGGGAAACATAACTGAGAGATAAGGACATAATTGACGTCATAGCAAAACTTAACAAACAGACGCGAGAGAGAGAGAGAGAGAGAGAGTTGAGAATTGGGATTTGGGGTGAGTGGAGGAGAAATGGAGAATACTTTGTTTGTGCTATTTCATTCCTTTTTCTCGCAGCTGATTGACCAAAGTTACTTTGTGGATCCCATGCTCTCTGCGGTGATAGTAGCATTTTCAAAAAAGGTCTAGGTGAGTAAAGATCCTCTCCATGTATTTGGGTCCCACACAGTGCATGTGCTTTTCTCTGTCCTGAAAATCCCTGACACTGTCTATGTACATTAGTAAATCGTTATCTGTCCCACTTTTAACAATCCCATTTTAATAATTTGCTTGTAAAAGTCATCCCTTTTTGTCAATCAGCCCTTGTGTCCTCTCTAATTCCATTTTTTATCCAACAATGGGAACATGACACCCACCTTCATGGTACAACACTCTCATTGGGGAGTTACTTCCTCACTTAAAAAAGGACTTCCAACACCTTTTGATCTTTTCAAATCGAGCAAGAATGTAAAATTATTCTCTGAATTCTTGATATTCAGATTAAAGGTTAAAAAAAATCCAAAATTGGTGCATGAAGCAACTGCCATCTCATTGTTTTCACCTTTTAGCATCCACTCTGATCACTTTCTCAGAAAAACACATTCACCCATCCTCCAACATGGTACAATGCGCCTAAATTATGGTACCCTACCGGTAAACCTGTTCAACCCGACATGCCTCTGGCCTTGTTGTCTTATTTCTTTTTTCTGGTTCAATTCAGTTCTGGCCAAGCTTCAGTTCATTCAACCATCTTTTTCTTTTTTCTTTTATTAAACCCATTTATGCTTTAGTCAACTGATACTTTTATTAAACCCATTAGTTTTATTTATTTTACTTACTTTTATTTCTTTCTTTGTTAATTTTAAATCAAATTGGGTTAGCGTAAACGTAGTAATTGAATTTCCTTTATGATATTTTTTTTCTTTCTAGTAAAAAAAAAAAAAAAACTAAATTCCCACTTTGAACACAAGAAAAAACAAAAAACAATGAACAAAAAATAAAAATAAAAAACAAACATTAAGAAAAGAAAATCTGGTCAAACATGGTAAACACAAAATTCCCAATACAGTTTCATCGACCTCGTTGTAAGCAGAGTCACAAAAGAACCAGAATAACAAAACCTTTTGCTACGCTGAACTAACTGTATTTTCCCCTTACTAATTATAAAGTATAAACTCCGAATGATAACAACTATTCACCCAAAAAGGAGAGGTAATGGAACTTCACATAAATCGCAAGAAGATATTTACTGTTCGACACAACAGTTAGGAACAACTTCAAATCCATTCGACCAGAGACCTTAATCATAACAAATGACAAAACATTTTCATTTTCGAAGGAATGCCACGGTAGCAACACGGGAGCCTACGGATCCACCAAACATGAATGTCGGATATGTGCGGACGTGACTTACATACTGAAATGGGGGCTCTCTGCACGGCTCCTCGTCCTTCACTGCCTCAAGTTCCTGTGCAGTAGCAATTTTTCGTTGGTTGAAACTCTCCACTTCTTGTACCAACTCATCCTTTGTACTGTTACATGATGTGATCACCTTACATAGGACAAGAAGAAAGTCCAAAAGAATAAGCATTATTAAGTAACAAGAGCTGCTGCAACTATATATTTATGAACACACGCAGTAAACAAGATCAAAATAATAATGGCTTCTTTTTTAATGAATAAAAAGAATCCCACTTTGTAACTTCATGCCACGACCCACAAGCCTCTATAACTTGGTAGTAAATTTAAACATTCAACATTAGCTTTGAATAAATTTTAGTGCTTACAAGTATTCCACCAGGCGCAACCAACCTCGAAACAGAATCCCAATACATCATTCTGAAATTGAGAAAGTGATATTAGACTATAATATGGAGAAAGTAAAGCAAGAAAGAAATGTTAAGCAAAGTTTGATAAAGCAAAATAACATCATTCCAATAGAGTTATGATAGAACCATGGACACAAGATAGTATTTTGTCTTACCTCTTGACAGGACCATCAGGATGCAATCCAATAGCATCTAGCGTCCCTTTATCCATGACAAGTCGAAACTCTTGTTCCAACTTTGTCTCAAGGACATCATCAACCTTTAAATAATTAAAGCCAGTATTATGCATTAGACAAGTCAATAATGTAAAGATAATAAGTAATGTCTTGTATGCAAAAAGGGGATGCCAAGAAACAACTTGAAGTCAAAACTCAATGCAATTTATCAAATACAACAAAACATAATGAAATGTGATAGTGTTAAGAATATATTAGATTAATAAGCCAGCTAGTAGCTAAGTTAACAAAGTTGTTTGAGAAAGCTTCTTGTAGGGATGAAAATTTGTTATTTACTCCTTAACAGAGACAAAAGCAGTGTTTCGGGTAAGTCCTACAACACTTCCTCTTTTATTTTCTCTCAGTTTAGTTAAAAGAAAATTTGTTAATTACTGTTTGTGTTTTGTGCTCGTGTGTGTGTACATGCCCCAGTTAAGCTTAAACAAAACTCAGACATTTCAGTATTTCTCCTATTATTGTCCCCTCTTCCATTTATTCAGTATTCCTCCATTTTTTTCTTCTTATTTTAGTAACATAATGTAAGGAACCAAAATTCCTCTAACTGGAAGGTTCAGAAATTCACAATAACAACACTCAAGAGTAATCAAATGGTATATAATTCTCAAATGATATTAAATGTCTATTACTTCCACCTAAATACAGAATGAAAGCAACAATGGATAAAGATAATAAATGCAGTAAGCGATAAGATAGTCTAGAAGAATTATAGAGCTTCTAGCCTCTCCCAATTCACCCAAGAAAGATGCCCAAATTTCCCAAACGTCCAAAAAGGTACCCCCTCAGTATGATAGTACCTCACTGATATACTCCTAGGTGCGCCCACTACCTGCCCACCTTTTACCAACGTAATAGAATCACTAACAATATCCTTAGTCATGCTTTTCTTTCCCCACTCTCCTCTGCTGAGTCAGCATGTGCACGTGACTCCTCTTTCTCAATTAATTCAACACAGGCCAATGTTCTCCTACGGTAAGCCTTTAATTTAGGTGAAGTCTTATCACATAATTCATCGTGTTAGCCCATCTTCCACCAGGTTCATAGTTTACATGCACTTAGTTTACTGTTGTAGCCCCTACTATGGTATACACAAGCAAAATAACTACTACCTTTGGTATACACAAGACAATAGTTAAATAAAACTATGCATTTAGAGATGCACATGCATATTCACACACACACACACACACACACCCACACACTAAAATTAGAACATACCAAAAATTTGACGTTGGAAAATCCATCACGATTAGCAAGGCTTTGGGCAAGGCTGATGGCCCTCTCACTATAATCAGTCCCAGTTAAATCAGAGAACCTGAACAGATGACAACATTTTTTTCTTAATACGATCTTCGCAATACAACAACATAAACAAATGCACATATCTCTCCACTACCAATATGCACAATTTAGAAGAACCTAGACTGAACCAAGCTTGGATTCATTCCCAAGAAACTTTCTCATCAAAGTTTACCAGTAAGGTTTCAGACACACTCACGTCCCTAAATTTTCATTTTAAACCACTCAATTTATTTTTAAAAAATAATCAGGAACATAAAAATAAGATAATTCTACATGATTTTTGCATAGAAAAATCTCATCCTTATAACTTCACTGGTATGAATGACACTTATATGGATTGATTTGATTCAAGTATTTAATTAAACTTTCATATATTTTATAAGTAAATTACTTGATACAAATCATTTTCACATATTTATTTCGTACAAGATTAGTAAGCCTTTTAGTTGTCCAACAAATAGAACAAAGCACCGACACATTTCTGTTTAGTCAAGAGAGAAGGCAAAATAATGTTGGGGCAAAATTAGATAAGTAGAGAAAGACAATAGATTTTGTAGTTATTAAATATATATTTTTATTGGCTTCAATACGTTTTTTGTCCCTCAAATTTGGGCCACTTTTAATTTTGATCCTTCAAATTTAAATTGACTTCTTTATCAATTTTTGAAAAATGTTCTTTTTAGTCCTTCCGTATTGACTTTTGGCATATTGGATGTACAATTTGTGGCGGTTTTTGACCACATGAGGGACTAAAGAGAATAGTTTCAAAATTGAGAGACTAAAAATATAAATTTAAATTTGGGGGAAAAACCAAAAGTAACCTAAATTTGAGGGACCAAAAATATATTTAAGGCATTTTTATTTTATATTGACACAACATAAATTAGTAACAAAAATGGACAAAATTTGAAACCATACCCTTGTTTAGCTAATTCTTGGAGAAGTAAACCATTGCCGGTCCCAATATCTAGTACACTCCAAGTAGACAAAACTTTATCACCTAGTTCGTCAGCTTCAGCCTTAACCTCATCAACACCATTTGGTATGCGACCTTGGGAAATTTCAACACACAAGGCTTTTGTCCAAGATGCAACTACTTCCATCACATCAACTCCAAACCTAAACATACGGAAAATAAAAGAAAAAAGAAACATAGCAATTAAACATTTTTGCTATGAAAACCCAAAGAATGTGTCACTTCCAAGTTCCAACTATTGAATATAGGTCAACATTCATCACTGTCTAGAAGCAATTAAGTGTACATAAACATTAATTAAAGGCAAATAAAGAAGCTACAGTCCTTTACTACAAAGGAATCTGGAATACAATCTCTTAATTTAAATCTAGACAGGCAAATATGAAGGTATTGATCCCAACGAACAAACTTCTTACTCATTGAGGGGAAGCAGAAAAACTCAAACTTACAGTATAAAATGATGCAAAATAAGATTTCAAACTCATTTTGTTATCTTACATAAGTTTATACATTAAAATGTTCATCTGACTTTTCAAACATGGGAAAATTATTCTCATCACATCGCTTTTTCCATAAATGTAGTATAAAGGGATTGGCTCTTACCATGAATCAAAGCGTTGTAAACATTATGCAAAGCAAAATGATGAGTAAAAACTCAGAAATCTTAATGTGGGTCTGAAGCTCATACTTTCCTTAATCTGTTGGTTCAACTCCATGGATATTATAGGTATGTTTAGATGATGTTACATAGATCAAAGCTGTGAAAAAGGTTTTCTGGTCTAATGCTACATTTAGATTGGTGTGGGAGCCTCCAACTCACATTTGGGGCTCCCAAACATGATTTTTTAGAGAAAATTGCTTGTTTATTTTAAACAAAATGTCATTTTGCTTATTGTTGCATGTTAGTCTATGTGAAAAAGTTTAACTTTGGTGTTGGGTTGAGAATTTTACACCTAATTTTACTACAAGTTTACTTATGAGACAAGAGTTTCCAAACATAAATCACTTAACTCTAAACTCACTTCTATGTTCTAACTACAATCAACTTTTTTGCAAGTTCACGTTCATCCAACATTTAATTTGAAAAGAATCACCCAAACACATGCTAAGCAAAGCAAGGAGGCCAAAGTAGATTTTGGAGTTTTACACAATCCCTTTTTTTAACATTGTGCTGAATGAATGAATTAACTTTATCCAATAAGGAAAAACATAGAATACACAGTGTCTATGCAATAAAAGGGGAGAGTACCTAAGGTAGCAAAGTACATTGTATAACAAGCTTGGAAAACAATATAAGCAATGAAGAAATGCTGATTTTTAATGAGTCACTCAAGTAGAAAGCCCAGACATTTCCTTATTTCTAGAATTTTAATTCAACCATTTTCCAATGTAAAATAATCAAATAATAAATAAAAGCAAAAGAAAAAGAAATTAATACTTCTCTGCTAGTGCTTAAAAACCTATACTGCTCACCACCAAATATGGTTTCTAGTAAGTAATTTCACCAACTGGCTGAACTTAAGATTATGGAAATTGCTGAACGGTACAAGCATATCTCACAAGAAAAGTACAAAAATACAAATCAATGGCTGTCCATCATTTCCATCAATTCTGTTTTTCAGTTTTTTTTCTTCTTTTCTTTTAATGTTTAACCAATAAAAAAAGCCAGACATATTTCGTATTCTTTCGTGTTTATGTTGTTTTGTACTGTATAGCAGTACTCTAAGATTATAACAAAGATGTTTTAATTGAGCCCAATTAGTAAGTTGATTGCACCTTTTGCTTAGAATAAGATCAGAACACATGTAAACAATTGGTAATCCAAAATTGGATTAAAATCAGCATAATTGTCTACCACTTCAAATCGCATTAACCTCTGCACCGTATTCATGTAGATCAGCAAAGCACATTATGCAATCAAAATTTTATTTACCAGACTTCACCAGCATGACCATGTTCACGAAAATTTGTGAGCTCGTCAGCATATGCAGAATCCCAATAACTCTGGAATCCCAGCATGGATGTGACTGCTTCAGAATCAGGTTCATCCTTGTCAGAACTGCAAATCCAGAATAACAAAAAATAGTCAGCATTGGTAAACCCAGAATGATGATTCATCCATTCAACTCAGTCGTCATCTCTCAGTTTGTTTCCCATCATACAGACACACAGTTCCCAACTGTAAATCTCAAAGAAAAATCCAAAATCCACGCAAAGGTACAAACAATTCAGATCAGATTCATAAATCACCAGCGAACTTAAAACATAAACCGCCTTCACTGCCCTAAAATCAAATGTCACCAACGAAACAAACCAGATCTTATCATTCTACTTCACCTCACTTCCTCCACCTAACGTTAATTCAAAACCTAGGTATTATATTTATCTCGCTTAGAGCTAAACAACGTGTTTTACTTTCACCCTAT
Source organism: Glycine tomentella (assembly GCA_007407185.1). Taxonomy (NCBI): domain Eukaryota; kingdom Viridiplantae; phylum Streptophyta; class Magnoliopsida; order Fabales; family Fabaceae; genus Glycine; species Glycine tomentella. The sequence continues at coordinate 2,095,822 of PYAF01000602.1, forward strand.
GCATAATCACTAACCAGCAATCTAATGGCATAACAAAAATCGAGGCAGCGAAAAACGCAATCAACAAATAAAAATCAAGTCCGTAGGGTCCACAGAGCAGTAATTCACAAAACACAAATTTGAATTCATTCGGATACAATCTCGTATAGGCCCGAGCGAGCGTGCGTCTGTGTGTGTGTGTGTGTGTGTGTGTGTGAGAGAGAGAGAGAGAGAGAGGAAGTGAACCTGTAATCGGAGGGAGGTCGGAGGTTGGCGTTGGAGAGAGCTTCGGCGGCGTCAGCGTGGCGCTGGTCGTCGTCGAGAGTGCTTCCGTACTCGCTCTTGATGGACCAGGAGTCGGCGGCGACGGAGCGGTCGTCGTCGGAGACCAGATCGGCGGCGGAGAGAGCCCCCGCGCGGGTTTGTTGGGAGACGTCGGAGTCCTCCGGCTGCAAGCGGATTCCGGCCATTGAAGAGAGAGAGAGTAGGTTGGTTTCAATTCTCTCTGTAATCTCTATCTTTCTATTTAGTGTGTAATGCGATTGTTTGTTCGTGCTGACCTCTTACTACTGCTACTTCTGATTCTGAATAACGCAGCATTCCATTTATGTGTGGAGAGTGAGTCACTTTGTCACGTAATCATCGGGTACGGGTTATAGGATCCGGTTTCTTTATCGACTCCAGTTGCACATCATTACAAGCAAAGCATGCTGTATTTTCCCCCCTTCTTTTTCACTTTTTTATTGACTCTAATATAGAATATTATAAAAGTTTGTATATTATAAATAAAAATTATCTTTAAAATAATTATTTGTAAAAATTATCAAACTTAGCATATATAAGAGTTTGTTTGTGTTAGATGATAACATAAACTTATACTATTAGAATATATACATTATTTATTCTTTTTATTTTTACATCTATTTTTTAAAAAAAAAAAATCATATAACTAGTATTTTAATTTGCTTACAATAATGGTTCAATGAAAATAGATTGAGGCAAAAAAAAACATTGCTTGAATAGGCCTAACATATTTAAGTCTACTTCTTGTTTATTATAAGATTTTTTAGGTTAGATTGTCTTTTTTAAAAATCAGACTTAGTCTGATAGTTTATATAGCTAATCAACTAATGGATCAATGATAAAAAAAAAATGTATA
>PYAF01000602.1:2097059-2108147 GCA_007407185.1 Glycine tomentella
AAATCACATTACTACTCAAAACATGTGAGTATTTGTGTGATCTTATAAAAAAAAAGTACCTAAAGTTATTGTATTTTGAATAAAATTTATCAAATAGTAATGAATTGTTCAAGCTAAAAACTAGCTACTTAAAAAAAACAAGATGGACCTTGAAATTTTAAAATTTATGGTTTATTATTCAAATATTTTCTAAAAAAGTTAATAAATATCTTAAAAAACTAGTTAATAATTATCTTTAGATTTAGATTTTATGGTCCTTATCTTCGCATAGTGAGAAACCTCTAAATAATGGGGTAAATAATTTTTTTTTAGACATAAGATTTAGGTTTAAAGATTTGAATCACAACTAATGATATGAGTGTTGGGTTTACTAGAAGAAATTGTCTCTTACAATGACAAATCAAACACTCACATTTAACAGTGTTTGTAATTCACATGTAAGACAATCCAAATTTCCATGACACAAGATTCGTCAATATCTAATAACTTAAGAAATTTAATTTCTTTATTTAAACACAAAATTTTGAAAATAAAAAATTTAATTTCTTCATTCAAACACAAAATTTTAAAAATAAAATATTTTCAATTGAAACATTTAAGATTCTTAGAATTTTAAATAATTTCATCCAAACATACTTTAGTGATTGAACGATTATATTTGTACACCCCATTGAACGTCAATCAACCTTAAATCCCACCTTATATTTTTCTTTATAAAATTGTTCATAAAAGGCTTACCCTTAACATTACATTCGTATGTGGCATCGGATCATAGTGTTCAATATGTCATATAGTTCATTTTATGACCAAAGCACAGCAAAATTTAACCTCATATAATTTAAATAAACTTTAATAGGCAAGTCTTTACAAGGAAATTTTGATGTCGGTTACATTAGTATGCTACGGGAAAAGGGAAAAAGAATAATACTCTCAGAAAATGTAGGAAGCAGAGGGCAATGTTGAACAAATAAATAAAAGGAAAATATTGAACAGAAGGGAAGGGGAGACTGCTCAAAAAGTGCCATCAGTAGAGCATATATATCAGACTACGCAGGCTTTGCACACGAAGCCAAGTGGTAGTGGCGGGAAAATTTGCTCTACAAAATGCCAAATAATACATATTAGAGTTGTCATTTCTTTCTCCTCTTGCTTGGCTCTTTCGTTGACAGCATTTTCCTTGCGCTTGCTTTGTCAATTTTCTGCCATTCAAAAAAAATTCATAAACCTTACAGTTTCAAATTTTCAATTTAAAATCTTCCTTATAAATGAAAAATACTAGTGTTCTTTACCTTCTTTCTCAATCTCTTTTTATGCTGCTTCTTCCCTTTGTGATTCTTCTCCGCATCATCCTATTAAGTTCATAAATGATTTAGTTTTCCAAGGGTGTTCAATTCAATAACATGTTGAAGAACCAACCTCCGAATCTTTAGTTTGGATCTCTGAGCTCTCTTGGTTCTCAATTTCACCATGACTGTTGAGCATAGCCTTCAGTCTACCTTCGCTAAGTAGTTTTTCAGATCGAGCATGTCTCTACAGTAATAACAAAGTCATCAATACATGAATAAGAAGCTTTACGCAATGATAAGGAAAAATTGATCGAGCCTGTCCAAGTTGATCATACTATCGAGAGTTGAATGAAATGTTAGTTTGATCTTAATGCTTTGACTCGTGAGTAGGACCTCGTGGGAGTGGGAATAAGTCTTCCTTATTTAGTTAGGAATGAAAGATTACTTTGACCAAACACAAACTAAAAGCAAGTCCTTCTACAGAGGGAACAACACAACTATAAAATGAGTTATTTGGTATATTAGGCAAGAGCAAAATACTATTAACATTATTAATTATTTATTATTAATAATATAAAGAACAGAGTCTACTAGGTTTCAAGAACCAAAAAATGCTAGCTTTCAAGGACAAGCTAAAATATTTGACTGTTATCTTTCTAGTGTTTCATTTGTGTATCGTCCCCTGCTTTTCTTCTATTTAGAAAGGCAAATCTTACAACCCACAAAAAAGAAATGCTCTCTAAATACATTTTTGCAATCAATTAATCTGGGGGTTACACTTACATTCACCACATCCTTTGCAGAGAATCCATGTCATATTGACCCAAGTTACACACTGTCAAATGTCGATCACTTAAAGGAGTCCCATCATAATTTTCCCTTCTCACTAACATTTGTCCTCTTTTTATTATTACTAATCTAAACTTGTTGCCACTAATATATATCAGCATCCTTATATTGGCCATACACTCAATGAGTGAACAACTTTTGTTCTTAAAAAAAGGGATCATATAAAAAATTGTAGCAATGAGTAGGAGAATCCCAAAGTGTGCTAGTCCTATCCCAGAGTACGTAAATAGCTGTAAACTTATTGTTGTATATTCCTAATCCTTTCCCATTTCAAAGTTCAAAACCAGGACTAATTCCCAGCCAAATGTATGCAATAAATGCAATAATTGATAGATTTTGGGAAGAATAAATAAGATAGGAGTTTATGGATTACTTCTCAAAACTAAAGAATAACTATGAATAGTAAAAGCTGTTGCTTAAGCATAATAAGCCACCAAAAGAAAGGCACATTACCTTTGATTGCAGATGATCCCGCAAAGTTTCCTCAGATAAACAGATAATCCGGGGACACAGCCTGCACTTAAATACTGATTTGCATATTAAGACATGGGATGGCATATCTGTCGGAAAGGATTTCTTTTCAGCCAAGACATTAGACTTTTCGGTATCACCTTTACTCAGCAACTCCCTGTTAATAAGCATTTGTCTTTCGTTTATAGCTCCAGCATCATCTTCACTAAATAGCAGACCTGATGTTACATCAATGTTAAAACAATCAAGAAAGGAATTCTTTCCAAGGAATAGGTACATGCAGGTTACAGAAATAACCAATACAAAGGAAGCTATTATCCCAGAAGTAGACATCTAATTGACATACGGAAGTAAAATGATAAAAGAATTTTGAACGAGTGCAAAAGACCAAAAGCTCAAGACTTAAGTCTCAAGCACCATCAAACCCTAGTGGAAAACTAAATCATCTGAAAGAGTTATGCATTTAATTAAATTAATAGAGTTAAAGGGACCCAAGGCCTAAGCCTAAGGATGATAAGAATTACCATTATTCCATTTATAATTATAATATTGATTATTGAAATATCAATAAGCTGAAAGAGGACATTTGCATAACATATTTCCTCACAGATAGAAGTAAACAATTCTGTGTTAGTGTGTACAAGCAAACCCTACCTGCTGAGTTGTCATCAACATCATTCGCAGAACTATCCTCACTTGCATATCCTGAATAATTTAAAAAGTGAGTAGCGTTAACAAATAACAAACACCATTATCAATAAAAACTAATATCTGTTGCTCAAATATTGAAGTCTGCATGATTCCATAATCAGCTAGTGCAATTCTATCGCAGGCAGAGGCAAGTGCTAATAACACTGAACACATTTTAGAGAGAGCAATAAAATACAGTTAACAAAATGTAAACAAACCAACCAGAAGAATTTGAACCAGCTTCATCATCATTCGGTTTCACTTCTGCTATTTCATCTTCCTCTGATTCTTCTTCAGAGGCTTCAGCTACGGCTTCAAGCTCGGAGTCCGAAGAAGAAGAAGACGGATTCGAGGCCTCTCGATCACCGTGATCGAGCTTGAAGAACCTCCTCTTTATCATTTAGTGTCACGAAACCTAACTGCGGCAACAAAACACGTGATTCCGTAAACAATACTACTTCGAAACCGTTAAACTCGTTCACTCTGTAGTCTGTAATGACACTTAACTGTTAACAAACGCATGCAATAGGTCCATAGACCAATGAATGAATGAAGCTGTGAGTATAGAGAGAGAGAGAGAGAGAGAGAGAGAGACAGAGAGAGACAGAGAGAGCTTACATGAACTTGGCAGCGACGGCGAGAATGAGAAGAGGCAGACAGAAACGCGTTCCGAAGTGACGACCAAACGAAAGGGTTCGAAAGGGACAATGGGCAATTGAACTTGTTATTTTTTTTGGGCTTCATAGACCCATACCCACTAAGACGGCGGCTACTTTTGGCACCTCTTTTTTTTCTCCTTTCCACAACCCGCATATTTTTATATTTTTTTGAGAAAGATATCTATTTTTGGAAATTAATATTATAACATTTTTTTATAAATGGACCCAACAGTGATAAATATACTACAATTTTTTTTTGTTTGGAAACTAGTTTCTGTTATGTATAAAAATAATTACTGCATTATGAAAAATAGTGTCCATGATATATATATATATATATATATAAAATTACATTACAATTATTAGTTTCCGTACCATTTGTGAAAAGAGAAAAACAAATGGAAGATCAAGATGGTTTGAAATGGCTTTGGAGAGACAGAAATGAGAAGTGGAGGGTGCTGATAGGAGGAGTGCGAGAGGGGGAGGGGTGAAGGTGAGAGAAAGAAGGGGGGTGGGCCATCTCCAATCCAGCATCTCTCTGTTTGAGTTCTCAAGTGGGATTCATTTATACACATCACTCATATTTACTTTTTTTTTTTTTAACTTAAGCATCTTCTAAGAACCAATTCCTTCAGTCTAGCACCTCTAGAAAATTTAGTAAATGGGTCCCATCTGTAATTTCACTTCCTTACTTGATAATTTATTTTTAAATTATTTTTACTGACATGGGCCCACAAATAAAATTAAGCATTAGTGATGGTAGAAGCACCGAATGCTTATAGAAGATTCGCGCTGCAATGGTAACAACAAAATTATAGGGATAAGAATATGTTGTATGCCTCTTGTTGCGAAATCGGCAAGTATACCGTTCGTTCAAGTAATAAAGAGATAAGTAGAGATATCGTCCCACGAGGATTAGTGCACCGATTGTATTACAACTTAAATCTAAAAGTTGGATGTAAAAGTAGTTGGTAAAATATACGGATTGTTTGTTTGAACAAGTAAAAGTAAGACAATGTTTGAACACATAAAACTAAGTTATGAACAAGAATTTAAGTTGTAACAGTAATAAAGAAACGTAGCCAGGGCACCCACACTTGATGTTTCCTTCCAATGAAATCGTATCGATTACTACATTCACTTAACTACGTTATTTAGCCATTATGTGCATACAAGTTCAGTTGTTCAATAATTCCTCAATGAAACAACCCTTTAACCCGCTTGAAAGTTCTAATCCCTTAGTCACCTTCCTAGGATTAAGCATTAAGCAACACATTGAAGAAACTACCAACATACATTCCCATTCCTAGATAATGTAAAGCTAGTTACCACACTTAGTTTCAAGACTAAAGCCCTAATATTCCTATTATGAACCTTAGCTCTTTAACCTTTAATAGATTGATTAAGTCTAAGAAAGAGATACAAACATTCAAGCAAAGTGCAGTAAAATAACTTTGATAAATGAATAATAGCATTCAATACATCCCAATGGAAATTACATCAAGTGCTTGGCCCTAGCTACAAAATAAAACTAGCCAAACCTATTCATGGTTGGCCCTGAACTAGCAAAAAGAAACATGCCCAGCTGAAGCACAAGGAAGAAGAAGGTGAAGAGGAATCTCCACTTGGGCCTTCAACTCCCAAGCCCTAGTAAAGCTTCCTAAGCTTCTAAAACCCTTAAGTTTGTGATTTTTCCAGTGTAAGAACTTTCCTTCAATGCTGAGGATGAAGCATTTATAAGGGGAGAGTGAAAGTTCAAATCTGCCCTCTATCAGCTTTCAGAATTACAAAATCAGTAGTCTCCCACGCTGGTAGCGCCAACAGGCAGAGAGAAATAGGCTGCATTCTTCATAACTGGCGCTGACGGCGCCAACTTCACGTTGGCAGCGTGAACTGGCAGACGATATGGCGCTGACGGCGCGGATCTCACGCTACTAGCGTGAGATGGCAGAGGAAAATCCTTCAATTGGAGCATTTGATGCTTCTGGCGCGGAGTTGGCGCTGATGGCGTGGCACAGCTTCCTCATGTCCACTCACTTTGTTGTATTCCTGCCATGAATTGCACACATTAACTAAGAATAGGGCCGCGAAGGAATTATCATTGATTATAGCATTCATGAGCAATTATTGATGCATTTTTGAGTAATTCCTTGCTTCTATTGGCTTGGAAAACATTATATGCTAAGAGCCTATCACCTCTAGGTAAAAAAAAAAAAAAAAATCTCTTAAAATAATGCTTACAAGCATTCTTGTTTGCCTAAAGGATTAGGTACAACCCATTCTTATCCCTAGGAACAAAAATCGCATAATACAACCATTTGACCTCATGAGGAGCTTAATTATGATTTCTATGCATGCAGCTAAAGAAGCTATAAGATTTAGGCTGCAGGTTTGTTTTTGCCAACCATCTTCTAACATGACAAAGTGAGAAGAAAACAGAAATCACAGCATGCACCACATGACATGGTATAATGTAAATATTTTGCTAATGTCAAAAGGTCAAGAGTACAATGCCGCTCCATCTCTCCGTGAATAAGACAGACGATTTCAATTCCAGAAACTTGTTTTTGTTTATTTCACAACCAAGGGAATATGGTAAGATATATATATATATATATATATATAAGGTTTAGTTAATTAGTTTATTGTAAAAATTATAATTTTATCATATAGGTTGTAGATTTTAGTCATTACTAAAGTAAATGTAAGTGTTTTTTAAGTTACAAGGTTTCTCTTGTTTCAAAGTGAGATGTCATCCTTTTTTTTATGATTTTGCTAAAAAACTTACTTTATTTAGCGTTGTTTTCTATATTTTTTTTTTTTTTTTTGTAAAGAATTGAACAGGCAATGGAATAAAATAAAGAAACCTTTTAACCATGATTAATACTTAACACAAAGGAAAAGACAAGCTCACAACCTTCTAATCTTTGTTTTGCATTCTATGGTCTGGCATGTGATTCTCACATGTCATCATCCGAGCAATAAACTACAGAATTTGCCGCACTCCATTTTTTCTTTGTCCTGTTACGTTGTTCATTCTGTTATTAACCTTTTCAATTATTTTATTAGAATTTTCCATCTCCACTTCTGCCTAACGTATATATATATTGAGTCATTTTCAGTAGAATTTTATTATTTATATATACTGTTTTATAATATTTTCCTCTTTATATATTATTAGCTTTTATCTCGTTAATCATCTTATTTAAATTTATTTTCCTTTATTTTCTGTTTATTTTAAAAAAAATCATGTAGACACAATTTTTACCAAGTCAAAGTAGAGTTTAACTAGCTAATATCAGCAGTATGTATTCAAAATTTAAAGAGATTTAAACATTATTCTATCCAATGATGGTCGCGGCAAAAATTAAGAAATACATAAATTTTGTTAAAACTAATTAAAATCACGAGACAAAAATAAAGAAATAAGAAGAAATGTAAGTGCAAATATGCTTGGGTAGCTGTAGTCAATTTCTATTTGGATTTGTATTATGATTTGTTTGTTTATGGTGGAAAGCTTTACTGCTCCTATAGGAAGAACTTTTCTTAATTGTGATCTTGTTCTATATAACTCTAGTGTTGTTGATCATCTTGTTGTCTAAAGTCTGTTTCATGAACGTTGCTTTGCATAGAAAAACTGAGAGAGATGATCGGTAAGGAGGAAGCAGCACCACTGCTAAGAAAGAGTGAGGTGGCACCATTAGAGGATGATGATGCATTTTATGTAGAGCTTAAAAGGGTAGGCTCCATGGCAGCTCCAATGGTGGCTGCGAATATGTGTCAGTACCTTCTACAAGTTGTGTCACTGATGATGGTGGGACATCTTGGTGTACTTGTCTCCTTCTCTGGGGTTGCAATTGCCACTTCTTTTGCTGAAGTTACAGGCTTTTGTGTTCGTGTAAAGTCTTCTTTCATCTCCTCACTTTTTTTGTTCCATGCACCTGCCTGTATTTGCTTTAGTCCACTTTCTGGTTCTTTAATTAGGAAACTTTCTCCGATTGATTCGGTTATTTAGTTAGTACATAGCACACTAACATTCCTGAAGCCAAATCACTTGCGAAAATGATTATAAAAGACCATATATTTTGATCGTTAGTGGTTCACTTTGATTTATCTAATAATGTTGTTAATTAGTATGGATAAAGTTTCACTTGGAAAGCCATTTAGTACATGGACACTTCATGAAAGCCTTTCGAAGCATATTAAAGGAAAAATTTGATACTTCTTAGTTAACAGGTGCTGGTGATCATGTTTACTGAGATGATCTAGGATATTGTTTTCCTTGTTTTGAAGATAGGATCCTTTATTCTTTTTGTTTTTTGTTTTTTGAAGCAAGTAAATAGTCTGTGTGTAAAGGATTTTTAAATTATCATCCAATCACAAGCCGTCATGGTAAATTTGTTAACTTTACAATGAATATTTTAAAAGTCAATTCATAAGATTAGTGCAGTGGTGTAAGGCTCCGCTGCTGCGTTCATGGAACAATCTATTTAGCAGGAGAACCAATGTTCAATTTCTTCCGTGTGCAAAATTTCCTTAGGCCAACAATAACCATGCACTGAAGGTGAGATTAATCTCTGGCCCACTAGGATAGGGGACACCCGTCATCTCTGAGATCCAGGACAAAAATAAATATTGTTGTTTGGTTTAGCTGATAAAACTTCCTCTTAGTCCAATGTCAAACTTTTGATACAGGATATGCACAAAAGATTTGAATTGAAAGTCCCTTTTATTCAAATTTTTAGTTTAGCTTAAATCACTTTAAATTTGCTTGTACAGTTCTAAATTAATCTCCACCCTGAATTCTTGTTGACTCTGAGTAGATTGCTAAATGGCTTGCAGATGGGAATGGCTGGTGCATTGGAAACTTTATGTGGCCAAACCTATGGTGCAGAAGAATTTTCAGAAATTGGAAACTACACTATTTGTGCAATTGTGACTTTGCTTTTGGTTTGTCTCCCCATATCTCTGCTGTGGATATTCGTGGATAAAATACTATTGCTGTTTGGTCAAGACCCTGAAATTTCTCATGTAGCTCACGAGTACTGCATATACTCCATCCCTGCACTGTATGGCTTTGCTGTTCTTCAATGTCAGATTCGCTATTTCCAGACTCAGAGTATGATCTTTCCCATGGTTTTCAGCTCAATTGCGGTTCTGTGTTTGCATGTTCCTATTTGTTGGGGTCTGGTATTCAAATTGGGCCTGGGACATGTTGGAGCAGCATATTCTATTGGAATTTCATATTGGTTAAATGTCATTGGGCTTGGAATTTATATGAATTTTTCTGCAGCATGTGAGAAAACCAAAATTGTGTTTTCTTTTAATGCAGGGAATCCAAAGGCAGCTCAAGGTATTGTTCGTGTTATTGTGATTCTTGGAATTGTCGATGGGGTTATTGTCAGCACTTTCTTCGTTTGTTGTAGGCATATATTAGGATATGCTTATTATAGCAACGACAAGGAAGTTGTAGATTATGTTTCAGATATTGTTCCCATTCTTTGTGGGTCTTTTACTGCAGATAGTCTAATAGGAGCTCTTTCTGGTGAGTTTTTATTTGCTGAAATAGTCTATGTTATTCTAGCATCTTTAATTAAGCACAAATATTAGCAATAAAATGGATATTCGTATGTGCAGGGATTGCAAGAAGTGGATGATTTCAGCAAATAGGAGCTTATGTGAACCTTGGAGCCTATTATGTTGTGGGAGTTCCTTTAGCATTCTTATTGGGTTTTGTCCTACATTTCAATGCCAAGGGACTATATGGATGGGAAGTCTTACAGGATCTGTTCTACAAGTGATTATTCTGACTGTTGTAACAGTGTTAACAGATTGGCAGAAAGAGGTTGGTTTTTACTTTCTTAACAGTGTAACAGTTTTAACTTCTCCATGGCTAATAATTGCATGCGTCATTTGTTTTTTTGCTTTCCTTCTAGTTTTGAGCCCTTTTTGGTTGCCTTTGCTTGATGAATCCAATGAATAACAGATGACTGTTACTTAAAGAGTCTCTTTAAGGAAGGTGATTGAGAGTGAGCAAAAGAGAAAGAAGAAAGGAAAAAGGAAGAGGGAAAAAAAGGGCGGGACGTTGCGTCGGAAATCGCTTCCAACAACGACATGCGTCAAAAATCGATGGCATGAGATGAAACGTGGAGACATGCGTGATAGAGGGCTTATAAAATAATTTTAATAAGTAAAATGAAATAATAAATTCTAGATAATGCAACAAAATTATTCTTTTCGGAGTCAAATTGAAGACATAAAGGTCACAACATAATTTTTTATTAAAGTTATATTTGTTTTTTAAATAGGTGACTGGTTAAAAAAATTAAAAAAACACAAAAACCTATTATAACAGGTTGCAAAACACTGCTTTAAGTCACTTCTCCATTCTAGAAGTCCTCTTGGAAGTAATGGTAACTATAATGAGGCATTCAATCCTTCTTTTACATTGGGTGTATGTTTTATGTTTGATAGGGGTTGGTGAACTATTGTTTTGCATTGTTTTTTTAGCTTTGGTTATTAGAAACACAAATCTTTGTACTGGCATTGACATATTTGGAGTGATCACCTAAAAAAACAATGGATAAAATTGTAAATTAGAAGATAAATATCTACAGTTAGATTGGAAAAAAAGTTATTATGTAAAGTAAATTCCCTTTTTCTATGACATCTTATTATTATAATGTAGTGCAATTTTTAATTCTGAGACGAGAAGTGAGTCAGAAAACAATCATAAATAATGGATAGGACTGAATAGCCTTTATTCCTCGAATCTGAGGATTGTCGGTTCTGTCTTGCACCAATCCTCTTGTTTAAGGGACATCGGTGCAGAGACAAAAAAAAAAGAAAAGAAAATGCACACACGCTTTACACGAGACATCACTCTCGCTAGTGTTACCTTACCACCTTTGCCCATTTTATTCTTCACCTTCTCGGCTGATTTTTTAAAATAATATAATTTAATTAAAAAATTAGAAAAAGGGGGCAAATGGGCCAAAAATTGGCAAAATAGGGCAGCCCAACACGCCCAATTGGGGCGTGTTTAAACACGCCCAATTGGGGCGTGTTTGGGCTGGTGGCGCCACGTGGCAGGGCAAAATGGGGGTTTAGGGTTTTCGCGATTTTTTTCGTAA
>PYAF01000602.1:2108247-2135304 GCA_007407185.1 Glycine tomentella
AAAAAATTTTTTTTTTTTTTTTTTTTTACAAATACTTAATAAAATATTTACCTGAAAATAGTATAAGCCAAGCTCACTTATGAAACATTATTTAAGTAGTCTTAAATTATCATCTAAGTAGTTGAGAAAACTCGGTCCCTTTAATACATTTATAATTTTTTATTGAAATTATAAATGTATTACTTTGAAATAGTGTTATATGTTTTTTTACTAGCTGTATAGCTTATATCTTGGTCTGACATATTTTCTAGCTGTCAATGCAATACTGCAATCACACATATTGGAACTTGAGTGTGTTTGTTTGCCTACGATTTGTGGTATTTGGTATGAACTGGGATGCTTAGACAAGTTAGACCATATCCAATGTAGGATTTCTCTTTAGTTTCTTAAGTGGGTTCCATCTGTACACATATATAGTGCATGGTAACAACAGGTTTAGTGCCTTGGTACGTATTACTTGATTGAACATTAAATGTAATGCAGATGGGAATGGCTGGTGCTTTAGAAACTCAATGTGGCCAATCATTTGGAGCAGAGCAATTTCATAAGCTTGGAAACTATGTCTTCTGTGCAATACTCTCACTCATTTTAAGCAGTGTCCCACTATCTATCCTATGGATTTTCATGGATAAACTGCTTATTCTTTTGGGGCAAGACCATGCTATTTCACTAGTAGCAGGAAACTACTGCATTTGGCTCATTCCTGCACTCTTTGGTTATGCTGTTCTTCAAGCTTTGGTTCGTTATTTTCAGACTCAGAGCTTGATCTTCCCAATGCTTGTAACCTCAGTTGTTGTTTTAGTTTTGCACATACCTATTTGTTGGGTACTAGTGTTTGGACTGGGACTTGGACAAAATGGAGCAGCCATATCCATTGGAATTTCATATTGGCTCAGTGTCATGTTACTTTTAATTTACACAAAGTATTATCCATCATGTCAGAAAACTAAGATAGCCTTAGGTAGCAATGCTTTAAGAAGCACCAAAGAGTTCTTCTTCTTAGCCATCCCATCTGCACTTATGATTTGGTAAGTTTCTAGTTTTGCACCTGTATGATTGGAGAAATTATTACATGGTTTAGGACTACCAAGGTCCAAGACCACCATGTGACATGCAACCGAGTTTTATTAACTCTTTTTGTTAATTGAAAATCTTGGTTATATATCATGTAAAGATTAGTGGAGGCCATGGACATGTGGTGGTTCTAAAGTCCAAAACATGTAATAATTTCTTGTATTGGGGAGGTCAATGACTCAATGCTGCTTCTCTTTAGTTTTTGTTTGTAACATGTTTCTATCTTAATGGATACATACAGTTTTGAGTGGTGGTCATTTGAGCTGCTAGTAATACTTGCTGGACTTTTACCAAATCCCAAACTTGAAACTTCCGTTCTATCAATCTGGTGTGTTTCTCCGTCATCCTGTTATGTAATATTTAAAAGTTCCTTACCTGGTAACTAAGGGATTCATCTGGCTTATGTTTCTTTGAGCAGCCTTAACATTTGCAACTTGCACTATGTCATTCCATATGGGACCGGTGCTGCAGTAAGGTAAGCTCTATATACACACACATTGATGTATTATGTAGGGCTTATGTTGTCGTGTGAGGAGTTAATTTTGATCATATCGCTGTATTGGATGGTCCAGATTAGATTTAAGAAAAACAATCTTAACCAAGCATATAATATTATGGTCAGGATTAACATGTTGTCACTAAGTACTCCTCATGTCATGTATCTTACTTTTGAGTTTCTTATCTTCCTCAACCCAACAACAAATGAGGCCTAAAATAAATTTTAAGAGAAATATTTTACTTTAAATGATAAAATTATATATTGGACCTTTTTATCAACATACATGTCATTTTTCAAATAAATATGACATTTTTTTGTTTTATAAAAATTAAAAGAAAAAATATTTTTATCGATAAGTCTAAAATTTATGCTTTAGTTATTTTATCCTTGTTAGTGGAAAAATCAACTACATTAAAAGAATATACTTCTATATTTTTGTAGTACCAGGGTTTCAAATGAATTAGGGGCAGGAAGACCACAGGTAGCTCGAGAGGCTGTTTTTGCTGTAATTGTTCTAGCATTCACGGATGCAGTTGTCTTTAGCTCTGTTCTGTTTTGCTTCCGTGATGTGTTGGGATTTGCATTTAGCAATGAGATGGAAGTTGTACATTATGTTGCAAAGATGGTTCCTGTGCTTTGTCTCTCTTTCAGTGTGGATGGCTTTCTAGGAGTTTTGAGTGGTAAGTTTTCCACGTTATAAATGTCCTATTTGAATGAATTTCTCATTAAGAACTTACAGGAGAAAAAATTAATAAAAAAGTGAAATACATTGAGCTTCTTTTATAAGTTAAAATCAACTTATACTTCTCACCTTTTGAAGAAATTAAAAGAGAGTTTCTATCAAAGTTAAATTGATTTTAACTTATGAGAAAAGCTAAACTCATTTTATCTTTTAATTTTCTTCTTCTTCTTCTTCTACATATAAGTGTTTATGGAGAATCCTATGAAAACAAAACCACATGCATGCCATATCATGATTGTGCAATGAAAATACATTTTTAAAAGGGAATGAAAATCATTTCACTCAATGATAACAACAGCTCTATGGTGAAAGCTAGTAGATATGGTGGCAAATAAACATTAGGATTGTGGCTCTCAGTTGTGTGTTCAATGAATCAGGAATTGTCAGAGGCAGCGGATGGCAGAAGATAGGGGCAATTACCAATCTTGTAGCGTATTATGCCGTGGGAATCCCTGTGTCTCTCTTGTTTGGTTTTGGTCTTAATTTCAATGGTAAAGGCCTTTGGATTGGAATATTAACCGGGTCTACACTACAAACAATAATACTTGCTTTGTTGACAGCATTTACAAACTGGGAAAAACAGGTTCTTACTTCTGTGCTTTACCTGTTGTTTTACGTTCTGACTTCCTCAAAATATCAGTAAATAATAATAAGAATTAACATAGAAAAATAATGAATTGATATCAATTGTTCTTAGTTTTTGTTTTGTTTGAAATGAGATGATCATGAAATGATATGGAATTCAAACTTGTTGGAATGCATTTCACTCTTGTTGTAAAAAATATTGCATTTCATCATAAAATATTTTTAAACAACAGTATTATACTCTTAAAAAAACAACAGTATTATAATTTTATTATATATCATTTCATAAGTACACTACATCCAATGATCCATTGCATTCCATTTTGTACTACCAATAGACATCAAAACATAATCTACATTAACTTGTAGGTTTAACGTACAGTTGCAGTATCCTTTATTTTTTCTGCTTCATGGATATTTAGGGAAGATAGCAATAAATTTTATGGAAAGTGTGAGCAGTTCTTATCTTACTAGCAGATTTACAAAGTTTGTCAAACTTGCTATAATTTGCAGGCATCTTTGGCAATTGAGAGATTATCCGAGCCTGATGAGACTGTTTTTTAAGGTCATAACGGGTTAGTTTGCGCTTCAAAATGAAGGAAGAATGTTGCGGACTCGGCAAGTGTACCGGTTGTACAAGTAATAAAGTGATAAGAGAGTTATCGTCCCACGAGGATTGGTTGACCAATTAAATCATAAATCGTATCAATAGGTTAGATGACAAAAGATTAAGAGAAATAAAAGTGATGTGTACGAAATGAATTAAAAGCTAATCATGAACATAAAGTATTATAAACAAAATAGATAATGGTTGCACCAAACGTAAGTTAATGTAGTTAGGGAACCCACACTCCATGCTCCTCACATTCTTACATCGATTGTTTGCAACATTCATCTACACTAGCTACCCAATCATGCATCCTCATTCAATGTTAGTTAAGCCCTAATTCCTTAGTGACATTAACCCTTTAATCCTTTTCAATACCCTAATCCCTTAGTAGCATTTATTAGGTTAAGCATTAAGTGATGCATTAGAAGATTGCAGGTCTACATCCCTATCCCTAGGTGATGTAAAGCAAGTCGCCACACTTGGTTCCAAGACTAGAGGTCTAGAGCCCCAATATCCCTATTGTGAATCCTAGCTCTAAGCTCTCAACTAGGTTGATCAAGTCTAGAGAAGAGAAGGAAACATTCAAGCAAGGTGTAATGAAATAACGTAGCATTAATGAATGATAACATTCAATCCATTCCAAATGAGATTTACATAGAGTATTTCCCTAACTACAAAAGGAACTAGCCAAACCTAAACATGGATGGCCTTGGCACAACAAAAAGAAGCATGAATGCAGAGATGTAAGCAAGGAGAGGAAGGGAAGAGGGAAAAACCCTCTTCCCCTCACACTCAAGCCCTAGAATCAACTCCCAACCTCTCTTCTCCTTTTTCAAGTGATTTTCGTGCCCAAAAGCCCCTTCAACTGAAGTAGCTTCTGCTATTTATACTTGGGTAAGTGAAATCCCAAGATTGGCCTTTGACAGCACTGCAGAACCGCAGATTTAAGATCTGGCGCGGATCGCGTGGATTATGGCGCGGATAGCGCCACCATTTTAACTCTGGCGCTGATGGCGCAAGGAATGGCGCGGGTCACGCCAACTTTCAGAGGAATTGCCATTTCTAGGGCAGTTACCACGCGGATCGCGTGGGACCTCACGCGGATGGCGCCAACTGGGGCCATGGCGCGGGTAGCGCGGAAAATGGCGCGGATCGCGCCACTGCTTGTCTTGTTCTGCTCTGCAGCTCTTTTTGCTCAGATTTCCTGCCAAACACTTCAATCTTGACCAAATTACATCATTAAAGCATATGAGTCACATTCACACCAATTGGAAGTTATTTATTAATGAATTGATGCATTTAATGGCTTAATTAAGCTTGGAAACATCATGTGCTAGGCACATATCAAAGAACAAAGGTTTTGTTACCCCATTATGTTAGAGAAATATTACTGCTTATGAAACCTTGTTTATTTTATTCTTTTATACGTAAAAATCAAAGAAAGATACCACAATTCACGTATATATCTTTGTTTAAGTAATTAAGCTAGACTCTTGATTGTAACCTTTCATTTTCATCGGTGTTGTATGTTCGATGCATGCAAAAAGTGCACCCAGTTAGAATATGATAACAATGTGCTTTTACCAATCAGAGAACAAATAGCTTTTTAGGCTTTTTAATTACTAATTTTTTTCCTAAAAGAGATTGCTAGTAGTAGCTTTTTGGCAGAGTATATATACCGATGATTTTGTAAAATTACTCAGTTTTTTTCTGCTTTTATTTACTCTTGTACTAAGTCCTCTTAATTTTTTAAAAATATATATCGACATCTCTTATATATTACATTAATATTCCCCTTAATTTGAAAAAATTACACCGCCCTCTCATAAGAAAAAACAGAAAGAATTTATATAATTTCATAAAAGTTCAAAGATGATTAAGATAATTTACTCTCTAGTTTCTTTTATGTATTTTTGGTCTGGTCCGTAGTTTAAGATCTGGATGGATGGAGATTTTACCGTTATGGCTATATATTTGGGGCAATACAGGGTAAAAGTATTAGTCTGAATTGTATACGTGCGACAATATGAGTTATGCTATACATTCATACAACAATTTATATTTATATATATATATATATATATATATATATAGTTTTAGAATATAGATTTGAGTCTAGCTCTTTTGTATTTGATGTGTGGATAATTTGGTAGGTAACGATTGGTCGCAAAATGATTAATGAATGTTTAAAATTTAAAACAATCTATTACTAACATTCCTGTAATAATTTGGTCGCAAAATCATTGTTCACACTGTTGATTGGGTACGTACAAGAGCAAAATATATGGGCCATTTTATTAGAATAATACTACGTAGTGGGGACATGAACTGTGTATGTAGCCATCTTAACAGATGCTCGAGATCGAGTAAAGTGAGTCTCCTGACCATAAACAAACCAGCTAGCTTCATACCTGCGACAATTACATATGTATTAAGCGACAAGCCACATTTGGCATACCGAATTAATATTTGAAAATCTCCTTGAAGCTAGTCAATGCATACAAAGACCAGTTACATGCAACATCACCAACGAAAGCAACAACGAGAACAAGCTAGAACAAGGGTATATATTTATCCAAAAAAAAAAAAACAGAGGTACCAAGGAAAATCACAACCTCAATCCACATATCTTCTATTTTAATGAGCATGCACCGATCTGCTAACAAATTAAAATAGTAATATTGAATTTCTGCAACAAATTGAAGTACATTGTCAAATTTTAATTACAATATTTAATGGCTACATAGATTCAATTAAACCCTTTCACTGGTAATGGTAGGCATGATCTTCTTAAAATGCATATATGATCCCTTTTTTGGTATGAGGTTACAAATTGAAGATAATTCTATTTGAATAAGATAAAATAATTATATAAATAAAAAAAAATTCTTACTTTGATCATATTTAATTAACACAACCACATATATGCATGTGGTTCTGTGCACACTTATAAATTAAGCTACAACTATTCATGTGACTAATTACTTGTATAAACAAGAAAAAAATAATGAAAGTAATAAAGTAATCAAAGTGCAGCAAAGAGATAAATCGCATCAACTAATTAACTATACCCCTAGATCGACGATACTAGCTAGACACAAAAACAAGCAATATAGATGTAAAACTGAATAAGTTTTATTTTTACATGATAATGCTAATCGAGGCATGACAGAGGGGAGGCAAAATGATGATGACAGAAGACTAGAGAGCACAAAGGAGTGAGATGCCATTCCCTTTCTTGCATTTCATCATCTGTGCTCTCTATCTTCTGTCAACATACAGCATCACCAACATCTCCTCCTCACGCGAGATAGATTAAAACAAAGGATAGAGAACATCAAATTAAAATATAAAAAAATGACACAGAAAACCAATGAAGATGAAAACTCGGAATATGATTGTTTTTGAACTTGAGAGAGGGAAGAAGAGATATAGGTTCTTTTCCTTCTTGTTTGTCTAAAAGGAGGAAGAGACCTCAGAGCTAGTTTGACACGGCAATATATGTCTCAAATGGATCTATTTATAGGAGAAAATTAATACTTATAATGCCTTTCCTTACAACCGTAAATCGTTGTTTCCCTACTAGAATTAAATATATGGATATAGTAAACCTTTTTCCCTCTTCAATTTCTTGCGTTCACACATATATCCCCTACAAGAATTCTACGGGTGTGTCAATGTCATGTCAATTGGGACTACTGTATATCAGTGTGTTAGCTTGATACGTAAAGAAAGTACAAATGCTATATGACAAATAATGTTATCCTTATGGAATGTACTCATCGAGACGTGCCGCGCATGCAAGAACAAAGTGTTAAGATCTTACGTCCAATGGGAATATGGCTAAAGTAATTTTTATAAGATTTGAGCAATTTTCTTTTTCGACTTATCTTTTGTCATTGAGTTATTAGGTTTGATCCATTTTTAATATTATGTATCAGACTCTTTCTAATTTCAATACTGGGCTACTTGCACAGTCCGGTTCTGCATTACCCATGACTCATTTCTAGTATAAGGAGTTTTAATTTTGATTTATATGTTTTTGTGAATAGCATGTGGCCAATATTTTCGCATTGTTTCTTTTTTTATGTATATTATTACTTAATTAATTTGTAGAACATTAATCAAATAATTTCTTTAAAATATTCGGATCGCAAAATAAAACTCTGGTCAATCTATACGCGTTATAAAGCTTTCTAGAGCCATTGCAAGTTTATTGGAACACAGGATGTGGATTACGACATAGCACGGGGGAATTATTTATTTATTGATTTTATTCACTCTCGATCCTTGCCATTAGTGGTACAAGCATCAAAGAATATAGTCCATTTGTACTTTAGTTTAAGTCGTTGCGAAAATTAATTCTCAGCTAAAGTTTTAAATAATTAATAATATAATGCTTGGAAGAATAAAGAATTATTTTGGTCTCCAGATCTGTCATCTGTCACTCAATTATTACTATCAAATTATACCATGGATCTGGTTTGTTTGGATGTTAGTTTCTCTAGAAGCACTTCTAGAAAAGAAAAGTTAGAAGAAAAAAATCAAATAAGTTTTTTTATAAGTTAAAATAAGTATTTCATTAGCTAATTTGTAGATGTCATCTCATCTTTTAGAAAAATTACATTGGTGAACTTCTATAAATTAATTAATGGAGAACTTATTTTTACATATGGAGAAGTTCATCTCATCTTTTTGCTCTTATTTTCTTCTTCTAGAAGTGCTTTTAGAAAAACTTACTCAAACACATGTCTTATAAAAGTTAGAGATGTACGTGAAATAGGTCAGATCAATTTGAACCGTAAAATGCTATTGCTATTGATGTATATATAGCAGCAGTTGGCATTATCAGACACAGTTACACACGATCGAAATCTTGCTAATTCAAATAATTTTACGTTTTTAACTAGGTAAGCCAAAAAAAAAAAAAAAATTTAAAGATATTTGATATTATTATTGAATAATGAGTATCACGTCGTATAATAAGACCCTGTGACTTGTTTACAACAACTTCGGTAGTTACACCGGGCATTTGTGAGGTTCAAATTTGTCATAGACAAGGGGTGGTGGTTTCATGTATGTAGCAGTATTTTATTTCACTTAAAAATCTCTGTAATCGGTGTCTGAGGTTGCACTTCTTGTGCTAATTAATTTCAGTTTTATTAATATAATTATCTTTTTGCAGTGCAAAATAAAATTACGTCGTATATATAATAAGTTTTACATTAAAATTGTTGCTTAAAAAAATATTTTGCACTGTCAAAATTCTACAAATAATATGATAACATATTCTTATTATTACTAAATAACAGTATAATTAAACTTTTGTTTACACTCAATGAATCAAAATTGAATCTGCAAATATATATATATGCACAACAATAAAAAATCGAGTGGGAGAGACAGAGAGAGGATTAATGCAAGTTGCCAAGAAGCATGGAGAGAAGAATACAATAATAATATGTCATCTTTGGATCCTTTTTTTTTCAACTACTAAAATAAAACATATATATATGGGGCGGTGACATGTGACCGGTGAATGACGAATGTCCTTCCAGCTGCCACCATACCACCCAATTGAACCTCCCATGATAATTCTTCACCATCTTCATGATTTTTCCTTGTTGTTTCAATGTCAACTTGT
The DNA here is from genome assembly GCA_007407185.1 of Glycine tomentella. Lineage (NCBI taxonomy): Eukaryota > Viridiplantae > Streptophyta > Magnoliopsida > Fabales > Fabaceae > Glycine > Glycine tomentella. Next base: position 2,117,402 of record PYAF01000602.1, read on the forward strand.
TAAAGTACTACTTGATCTTTATTTGATACCATTTGCAAGCATATATTAATCCTTTCATTTCGTTCATGCATGAAGAATATATCTGCCGCCAGTCTTCTATACTGATCGTTTGAGTTTTTAATTTCTCCTTATCCTAGAAAAAATGTATTTTCTTCCATTATTAAATGAAAATGTACATGACGGTATTAAATCTATCATTATGTTCTTACTTTTGTCTATTGTCTATACCATCATACCATATGTCATGGGTAGGGTACATATTGCCAGAGAAAGTAAATAAAAAAATAAAAAAATCTTATATTTAAAAACACAAGTTTATAGAGTTTAATTTTAATATACTAGGAATGTAATATGTATAAATATCGATACGGTTAATTAATTATAAATTATGTTAAGTATATTTTAAAGTAATTATTTCAAAATTAATAATATTTTATCATATATAACAATCAATAATCAGACGATAGAGTTCAAAAAATTATATTATCACTATGTTTTAATTAAATTCAAGTTTATATAGAACATATCAAATCTTAATTAAAAATCCTGTCTTATATATATATATATATATATATATATATTATGAAGATTTTTGAACTATATATTGGGGATTAACCAAGAGCTAGAGGTATATTAGCAAAAAAAACTTTTTGCATAGAAAATTTATAATGTTCGTAGAAAATTAATATAATACGTGATAATGAGCATTTTATAATATTAGGATGAGTGGCCAGATCTAGAAACCTTATAGAGGGACTGAATTTTTTTTTTTATAATTATTTAAATGTTTAACTTCAAAGCTCGGAAAAAAGGTTCCAAGACTGTGTGAAGACCTAGACCAATAATAATTTTTTAAAAATTGTTATTTTTTATATATAAAATTGAAACTAATTTTTATATTAAATGATGATAATCTTAATTGTTATTATAATATCAACAAACATGCAATTATATTAGAGATCACTTAAATTATTGTAATAAAGTAATAAACATAATTAATTTTATAAAATTTCATACTAACTAATATTAATCGATCATTATTATAATACCAAAAAAAAAAAAATTAATTTATATAATTTTATACTAAATAACTTAAATATATATATATATATATTAAATTATTTAGTATATCTATACATTTTTATATATATAAATGAAATATTCTATAAAAAAGAGGGCTCGAGACCCTGTTGCCCCTGCATCCCTCCCTTAGGATAGACATTCTATTTTAATCTTTTATCAATCATTCAAAGTTCTAACAAAAGTCTTTAGAAAAGTTGGAGAATTTTGAAGAGTATTCTAGTGTCCATCTCGGCTTTCTTCCCAAATATGGAATGCATAAAAGCTATTCTCCAAAATGGGATAAATCTAGGTATTGCCTGCCATGTTGCTGACATATGATGTTGCATGCACCATACCAATTATTCCCAAAGCCAAAGCCATGCATGCCCGCAGAGAATTCCAGCTGTATATTATTTAATTTCCCCATTTTCCACAAGAATAAGACAACTTGAGTCCATTACTTTTTGGTCCCATCTTTTCGCCCAGGGTTCTCTTGAATATCTAGCTTTGAAAAAAGAAACATAAATAACAAGTTGAAATATTTAATATATTATTAACTATTAATATTAATATTGATTATTCTTCTCAGATATTGAAAAAAAAAAAAAACATTTTTCTCATATCCCCTTCCTCTTTCAAATCGACATCCAAAAACTCCTATTCTCTCAAACCAATTTTTTCTTTGATGTGTCTCCTTCACTTCATTGTTTACATTCACATCCAACAATGCACTTCACCTGAAGGTTGAGAAGAGGGTTAAACAATATTGTGGCGGATCCCTTTTCGTTTTTGTTATATTAGGGCTTTTCGTTTGTGGTCGATAATGTGATTGGGAAGCCGAAAATTGGAAAATTGTAGCGTATGTTATTGAGGGATGACAGAAAAATTCCAAATCATACTCTTTTAAAGATCCTTACTTTTTGTAATTCATCATGCCTAACGGGAGTCTAGAATTAGACCCTGGCAGATAATGGGCATAAACGATGTTTACATTTAAGTTAAACTGTCGAGGGTGTGGCAAGGGAACGAAGAAATGTAATTTTTTTTGGATGTTAGCTGACGAATTGCTCAATTTTTAAACCAATCTAACCGTTTCGAAATTCTTGAACATCTTTTTAAGTGAGATTATGGGAGGTGTTCTTGTCAAAGAAGAGTTCAGATTAAATGTGTTTATGTGTTCTATTCAGAGGCGGAAGTAGGGGCCTAGGGTGGGTCATCGCCCCCCTAAAAAATTAATAAAAAAAGAAAAATGAAAGTTAAAAAAAAAATTAAAAAAAGGTATAAGAGAAAAGAAAAAATATAAAGAAAATATAGTAAAAAAAGAAAAGAAAAAGAAAAAATATAAAAAAGGAAAGAAAACATAAAAGAGAAAAAAAATATATAAGAAAAAAAAATGTAATAAAATAAAATGAGAAAGAAAGATAACAAAAAAATAAAAAAAAGAAAGAAAGATGATAAAACAAAAAAAATAATAATAAAAAGGAAAAGAATAAAGAGGAAGAAGGAGAAAGAACACTATAAAAGGAAGAGGTCTGAACACAAAAGAGAAAAAAGAAACACAAATTCGAAAAGAACATAAGGAGTCAAAAAAATTGTTTCATTTGGTAAACCATTGAAAGAGAAGAGTTTCAAGTATCTCCTTATTCCTTTCTTTTTGCCTTTTTTTCTCTTTCTTCTTCATGTTGTTATTCTTCTAAAATAAAATAAATTGTTATTTGTACCTTTTGTTTTTACACATGCACCCTCTACCATGTTGGGCTAAACCCGTTTTTGTTAAATCTGAAATTAAAAAATCATAAACTATTGTTTCGGTTGTTAATGTTGTGTAATAACTGTGATGATATTTGCAAACTTGTTGATAAAGTTTATTCTAGAGATTTCATATAACAGGAAAAATTGCATTTAAAAATGGAATTACAACATTTTGAACTTAACATTCCTAAACATCCAGATTTGATTAATTTATCAACTACATCTGAAGTATGTCAAGGGCAAGCAAGAACTGGAAAGTCCATCATTTACCCTTTTATTAATAGAATGATTAGACTTGTACTTACTCTTCCAGTTTCTACAGCAACTACTGAAAGATCTTTCTCAACTATGAAGATAATCAAGACCAAACTTTGATTACATACATTAAAAAAGAAATTATTTTGAGTTTTAGCATAGATTCAATTATAGATGATTTTAATAATATGAATACACGTAGAGTAAGAATCAAGTAAAGTGATTTTAATTTCAGTAATAGTTTTTTTTTTAATATTAGATTTGTATTATTTTCGAAATATTTTTATTTATGATATAATTTTTTTTATGTTCGTCCCTCTTAATAAAACTCCTGATTTCGCCACTGGTTCTATTCAATGGATTTGCTAATGATGAAATCACGGATCTCAGACTCACGAAGAAAACAAAGATCGCAGTTTTACCATAATTATTTATCATATATTTTCAGAGATTTATTTGCAATTTCATTTTACTTTAAAATAAATAAATTACCTTCGAAATATGCACTTGCCTCCTTTAGCATGTAAAATTATAGGTCCGTCGGTGGACCACTTAGTGCGCTTCTTCACCGTATGATTGAAATAACTATCATTGAATTTACGTGAGCGCTCATATTTTATTTTTTGAGGGGAGGGGGTTGTTAATTATACGTGTGATTAATTAACAAATAATTTTTAGTCTCTCAATGACACTGTTACAGTAGTTCCTAAACTTAAATAATTGACAAATAAATTTTCAAGTTTAAATTTTGCTAAGGAAGTTAGGCCCTACAGTTAGGAAGACCTCAACATTTTTAGTGAAATAGTGATGTATTACATTATTTGTTACTTTAGTATTCATGTGTCATATGACATGTGGATGCATAATAAATAGTAAATACCGATCAAAATGACAATGAAATGTCGAATAATAATAATAATAATAATAATAATAATAATAATAATAATAATAATAATAATAATAATGGATAATCGAAAAATCATTATCATTTCACTTTCTAAATTTTAAAATCTAATATATCTATATAAAAAGAAACTACTAACACAATTATCAAATTGGACATTTTACATACATTTTATAAAAAATAGGGTTAAAATGGTAATTGGATCTCCTCTTTCTTATTTTTGTTGTAGAGTTTTCAGAAAAGTGAAATTTTCTAATTGTACCACCTTTTTAATAAGTGTACTCTAATATTTCAATATTAAAAATTGCTCATTACACCACCTTTTTTATAAATACTTTCAAATTAAAATTTGCTAATTGCAATTCCTTTTTGATAAGTAAATTAATATTTTCTTTTATATTTTAAATACTCATTATATAATTTTTTTCATCCCTCTCATATGTTATCTCTTTAACGCGTAGGTAGTAGTATTACCTGTGTATGTAGGGTATCGTACTAATCAGTTACAATAATACAAAATCTCAATATTATTTTAATTTTTCCTTTTGAAAAGACTGTAAATCACTGGTAACGTAGTAATTTTTCTCTTATTTACTTGACAACTGTCTAAAAACTTGTTAAGTGCAGAGATTTTCTTTCATTTTATGTTATGATTTCCGCAATCTCCTAATTTGGGTCCTTCATATTTTTCAATATTGTTGGTTCTCATCTTAATTGACTAAGTCTAATTTAAGGCTTGATTTCAACAAAGGTGTATTATCCCAAGAAGAAAAAATTATTATTGAACTTCACTTCTTTCTTTCTCTTATTTTTGCTACACATCCATTTTGTCATTAATAAACTATGCTAGATCTTACAGTTTCTTAAATATCTTTCCAGTCTAGATGATATGTTGTCTTAACTACTTTTTAAGAGTTATGTGTGTTCAAATATCTTCCTTATCATCTTTTCTCTTTTTTCAACTCTGGAACATTTTTCTTCTCTGATGTTCACTATCTTCTCACCATTTTTTTCTCTTCTCTTACCTTCCTCATTCACTCAATTTATTTTCTCTCTCTTCTAAAAATAAATCAGTGAAATATCTTTCTACTTTTTCGTTAATCGTTCAACATCGCAACTCTCGTTGAAGATGTCTTTGCCAGCTAGTGTGACTACAACTTCTTCATAATTTTTTTCATGATTTATAGTGACCTATGGCAACAAAGGTGAACAATTTTCTTAATTTCTATTTTCTTGGTTGATTTTGGTTTGGCCTAATTACTTTCTTTGTTTTTTTCTCCTTCATCAAAATTTCTCTAATATTGTAAATATGGACTAAATTTGTTAAAAATGTTTATTTGATATGGCCTATGGGTTAAAGTATTTTGTGAAAAAAATACTAAACGAGTCTTTATAAGAATAAATGGAAATTGGAGAATTTTTTAAATATTTATTTGATTTGATTTTAGACTGATTTATTGGTTGCAAATTATGTGTTTGATTAAATGTCAAAATGACATTTTTGGGTATGTTTCCTTATTTTTCATTTTACTTTTAAATTTATGACACTTTTGAGACTACTTTTCACATGAAAACTTTTCAGTTGATTCCGTCGGTTTGGTATTATCTTATAGAGTAGAAATTTTTTACATACAATCTTTGGTTGTTGCTTATCTTTTATTAATATTACTCATATTTATAATCAATAGTTCAATTATATTTGTTTAAAAAAGTTAGTAAATGAAAACTGATGTTTATTGCAGAAATTTAGGTAAACGGGTATAAGATCAACGGAATGTTCAATTGTAAATTTTGATGCAGGATCTTTATAAAAGTTAGCATTGACACAAACAGAAGTGAATAAAAGTAATCCAGTTGATGATTAAGTAGAATATGAAGGTTCCAAGTGGAGAAAATATGTAGGACAAAATGGAGAGAAATGAAGGTATTACTTGGATAAATTGAAAGATAATATTTAAATAACTAAATAAGTGGAAAGTTTACTAGTAGAGCATTAATTTTGCATAAAGTTTTCAGTGATTTTTTTTGTAAGTTCATAACTGAAAGTTGCTTGTTACATATTACAATTCTTGCTTAGATTGAAAATTAGTATTTTTGTTCCAAGCTATTTTTTTCATTTTTTTTATCCATCTTATATCTTTATCTTATAATGACTATATGAATTAAAATTCTAACAGGTTCTCAATCAGTCATGCATTAGTCATATTTCACTCAAATTATTTAAGTTTTCAATATTTTTGAAATTGTTGTGATCCATCAGTTACATTTATAGATAATATTCTATTTTTATGTTGAAATTTTGTAAGATATTAACAAAATTGTTAAGAAGTACTACATTACAAATTGATCATTAGGTGCCTACAATTATATTACAGTACATCTATATACCTATTATTATTAAATAATTTTTCTTTATTACACATGCAAAAGGAATACTAACAGACGCGGTCAAAGACAAAAGATACATACAAATAAGTGTTAGAATTTTTATTTGTGTTTTTACTTATAATCATCATATCTTTATATTACACACAATAAACATAATTTCATATTTCTATTATAAATTCATCCTTTTCTTCATTTCTAAAATATTTATATGTTTATTTATTATAAAATAATTTTCCAATTATTTAAAGTAGAGTGAAACACAACAAATAAATACATCTGGTGCAAACGCACGGGACTAATCGACTAATTAATCATTATAGTTTTTACAATTTGCAACTTACTCTCAAGTTGCTCGGGGAATTTTTGTTTTATTTTCAAGCAATGAAGTTGTCTTTTTGTACAACATCCCACTATACATCCAAATAACAAGCTATGAAGAATATGATCAGTTGATCATCCTTTGTTTCTAATAATTAATAATAGTCTTCTTCATTAACAAGAGATCTGTTGATGGTTTATCTTTCCTTTTTCATAACGTCACAAAGATTGTTTTACCCCTGCATTATTAGATGTTTAACCCCTAAAGATTGAGCCTTTATACCAACTTAAATGAGCAAAATAAACATAAGAAGTGGGAGTTGAATTATGTTAATTTATAAACCAAGATAACATTCTTATATTTTGTTCTCTAACTTGGTTTATTATTCTTAAATCCATTAATTACGTTTTGTCCCTTCACTTACAGAAGGATTGCTCCGTTATATCAACAAACTTACAAGGATTATTTTCTTGTCTTTTGAGGCAACAATCTAGGTAACCTTTCACACACGGGTTAGATATCAAGTATTTTTTTAATATTAAGTCCCTTCAAGCTTTCTTGCTTGCACAAACAAAGGTTGTTATGATAACTCATTTAGGTGAGAATATATATGAAAATGAAGTGTACTAACAATTTCTTTACAAATTAAGAATTATATGAAAAGGAGAACTCGCTAAGAAAAATAAGAAAATTGTTTCGTTTAGATCACACACACGTGTTCTAATCTTCAACATTCAAGTTTTCTATAAGGATTAAAGCATGGATGTGGTTGAAATGTAGGGTGAGACGATTTAATTACTCACTATCAGAGTGGATCAACTTCCCTGGATTGTGCCTCAAATTTATCGGGCTAGCCTTAATGCAGGGACATGTTTAGTGTATATAATCTTTGTATGAACTTTTTGTGCAATGCTGAAGACCAAGGGTGTTATAATTATAATCGTACTTAATAAATAATTAGATTACATGTGGGTATTATAAATACAATCATAACTAATTTTTAAAATATGGATATAATTTGATATAAATAGTTATTATTTTTAAAATATAGATATATAACTAGTTATGAATAAATTAGTTATACAATCTATTATACAACAAGTTAATATTTAAAACAAATTACATAACTAATTATTAATGAATAAAAATAAATTATTTGAAATAACTATAACTATAAATTGATTATAATTTTATACCTACTTTTATTTAACTAGTTTTACATAAATATTTTTAAAAATTGAGCATCTCTACTGACTATAATATATGCATCCGCTTTATTTGGTTAGGCTAGTGAGGATATATATGTGTGCATGGTAACACTTTTGCACCTCATCGTGGCATGGATGTGGCGCATGCCATTCATTGTTATATGTATATGTAAGTTCTCTGTTCCTTTTGACCTGCTGGGAGCTTACCTTATGCTCCTTCTTGTCCTTCAGAGAACCAAAGAGGAACCATTGTTGATCAGAGCATGCATAATTAATTTTCTATTTGTTTGAATTTAAAATAACATTATATCACAATTTAAATCATTATCATAATTATAAATATAATTTATGTATTTAAAATATTTATTTATTATGTACATTAATAATAGTATAATTTTAAATTTTAAAATATTTAATTATTATGCATTATAATTATAATTATAACATATAAAAAATATTTGTATTAGTATAATACAATCTAAAATACCAGTTAAAGCTAAAACTCAGTATATTAAGGGTCTGTTTAGATAATCTTCTTTGGAAGTATTTTTAAAAGAAAAAAATAAGAAGAAAAAAAATGAGATAAGTTTTACCAAAAGCAAAAAAAAAAAAATCATTAGCTAATTTTTAAAAGCTCACCAATATAGTTTCTCTAAAAGATGAGATGATATCTACAAATAAAATAATGAAAAATTCATTTTAACTTATGGAGAAGTTCATTTCATTTTTTTCTTCTTACTTTCTTTTTCTAGAAGTGCTTCTAGAATAATAAAGAGTACAAATACATAAATACATGTATGTTATGACAATATTTTGCCAATAGACTATAGCATATAGGACTACACTTAATAAAAAATGTGATATATGTCTTTTAAATTTGTTAATACTATGTTGTCGGTTAATGTAATAAAACATAATTTTTAATTAAATTATGTGTTCTGCTTTTTTTTATATGTAATATAAGTTTATATTTTATAATACTTATATGTAAGAGCCTTATTTTATAGTTTGGTTTCAAGTCCATAAAATCTAGGCATACCCACTTCTATCGCTTACTAGAATTGAAAATGGGAAATTCCTTTGGACACATGTTGTTTGAAAACGGTTGTTGAACAGGATGACAGTTGTTGAGTTTAAAACTCTTCCTTAAAGAAGGGCCACGCCACGCCTCTTGACTAAATAAAAAGAAGGCCACAAATACTACTTTTGGGCCTGGCTGTAGAACACTGTCAATCACCTTTAGAGGGGAACTACTTCCTGCACCTCCTTTGTTGCTTCTTGCACCTACAATAATATTCAAAGGACAAAACTACCTTAGCTTTCTGCACCTTTATCCCTCACCTGCACAACCCTAGCAATCCAACAAACACAACAGGAACACCAAAAAAGAGCAAAAAGAAAATTTTAAAAACCTTAAAATTTTACAACCCGATAGTCGTCACATACACACAACAAAGAGATCTCGATTCTGACTCAGTGAGTTGCTTCATCACTGATCTCTTTGAGACTCGCTCACCTCTATTCCTACGACAACATAAACCCCTTCTCCAATGTCGTTTATCAAACGCACGCACGAAAAAAACCAAATTAGGCTGCAAAAGTTATGTATCATATTACAATTTTATCATGTGTTGAAGCAGGATGTAACTAATTATAACAAGAAAAGAAACATAGAGAAGAAGAAAGTACCATCGATTAGCATAGAATAGTGGAGATGGAATGGAAAATTAAGGGACATGCATATTGCAAAAAGCAAAAGGAAAGGGAGGAATCATCAGAAATCATAGGAATGGGCGGAATTGGGAAAAAATAAAATGTATTGCACAACACACATTGCTTCCCAATCAGCCCATTCCCACAAATTCTGATTGCTCCAATCTCCCGTTCCCAGCTCTTCGTATTCACTCTGAGAATTGAATGAGTAGTGATCCACATTAACTCCTTTATATATATGCTTCAGCCACGCTCTTAAAAGTAGTGCTTTACGTAAAGTTAAAGGCTCAAAGGCTTCATGTAAGATTCCCCAACACCTAAGTAAAGCGAGGTTGGAGAATTAGTGACCTCACACTCATCATCAATATATATATATATATATATATATATATATATATATATATTCTGTTTTTTCTTTCATATATATATATATATATATATATATTGCTGTCTAGTGAAATTCTTTTTTATTTTATTTTTTTCCATGTGTTGGAGTGATTATTTATTTGCAAATATCAAGCCAACTCTTACTTTATACTCTCACAAATATGACGTAAAAAGTTGAGGAATTTGTTCAAATGCCACGCGAACGATTGCCAATCAAAGAAAGTGAAGAACCACTTTACTAGGGAACCAATCGGGGATACTTGCTTTGCGTTTCAAAAACGTGGTTCCCAAATATCTCCACTTTTTACCAATAAAGTGAGAGATGCTTTTGCTCTTTTCTTTTCCGTGAATTTCTTTTTTACTTTTCAATTTTCTTTTCCAATTTATTTTGGGCTGTCGAATGTCCCTAATTTGTCCACTTTAGTGCTTTATAAAATTGATTTTGATAGAGTTACTTTTAAACAATTGAATTTGAATGTGAATAAGGTGTATATTAAAATTAATTTTTGAAGGATATATATTCTATAAAAAAAATAATCTAGCAAAAAATATCTGAACTACATATTTTTTATTAGAATGTATGTTTTTAATAAATAAAAACGTGACAATTAATTCTGTAAATTTTAAACAAATAAGCTTTAATTTTAACTAGTATTTTAGTATTTGCAGGATACATATTTATCATATTGTTTCGAGTGTTTAATTTTAATATATGGTTAGTATAATGATTTGTACATTGCCAAATAATTAGAAAAATTAATTTTAAAGTAATTATTACAAAAATTAATAATTATATCATAGTAAGAATATATGATTAGATAATAATTCAATAAAATTTGCATTCAAATTAAATTTATTTTAAAAAATTAAAGAGGTCATAATTAATTTTTTTTAATAATAAACAGTGAGGAAAAAGGAACTCCAGCATTAACAATTAACATAATATTAAAGATAATAAATAAACTAAGATTATAACAACATAAATTAAAATAAATAAATTAACGAAATAAATATTAGCATTAAAATTTATGACTGGATGTAATTTGTTCTGTCCCCAAAGTCAATTAGTTACCCCGACTGGTTCGTAACAAATTTGTTCTTTTGTAAATTTCAAAATATATTATCTTGTCATTGTTATCAAATATCAACCATCAAAATTGCCCAAAAATAGTTCATGATCTGCCGAGGCCCAAGAGCATGCTGGAAACCAATTAACATGTGTAGCTCGAAATTTCTTGAGGCAAAAATAGGGACATGAATGATGACATCGATATATAATTCAAACAGGGACATACGAAGCAACATAATCGAGGTAAAACACAGCTTTATCAAATAAAAAGTGCAGTAAAAGAAACCAAATTTGTAGACTTTTGTTGTTCATCCTCATTTGATATTTTACTGCCAAACTATAAGAACAATGTAGCAAAACTATTTACAATCGAAGTCAAAGTTAGAAACATCTCAAACAACTTCCCTATGAAATGCTTTCTAAGACTTCATGTGTCTTTGATAAATTTGCTAAGAACAATATGAAGTTTAATTTTAAGCGTAATGGGTGAACTAAACAGAGCAGGGGCAGCTCGCAGCTACCACAAATGTGTATAAAATGGGAGCAAGCTCACACAAAAGCAACATTAATTACTTTGAGGAGAAAACTTTTCTATGACTAGTGTTTTGTGTAAATTGTACAGAATCCAATGCATACTTAATTTTAATTAGCTCCAGTTGAGTCTGAAAATTTCAAAGTAGTTTTCAATTTTCATCAAGTTATATAAATATAATCCATGCAATCTCCAAACCTCAAATATAAACCAGTTAAAATTCCCTACGGTCTAATTTCGTTCATGATAATTACTAAACTGCGTTATGATGGCGTGAATTATGCAAAGGTTATCATTTATAACAAATCTTGAAAATTAAAATTTGATGTAACCTTTCCAAAAGGGTCTTTGGTCGGCACAGAATATATAGAATGTTCAAACACTGCACGATGGTGTCCAATTATTTTATAAGTTATCCAAAATTCCGAACTGAAGAAAGGAGGGGAGTGGGGGTATCATTTGATGGGAATTAATAATAGATGTAAACGGTTGCTCCAGTTCCACAAGAGAAGACATAGTTTATTAGTTTTGATCACACCATGGCTTCATTCATCCACCCCCGGCAAATGCATCCCTATATTCACTGCAATATGACAAAATATAGATCTTAACATTGTCATGGATATGTGAAACAAAGAAAGTAAAGGTTATTTTGTAATTTGGTGTATAAGAAACACTAGGTACGTGATATAGTATTAACAATGTCCCTCTTACATTGGGTTGAAAATTGTAAGGCAATTGATCTGAAGGCATAAAGGGTGGCTGCATCATGTTGGGTTGAGGAATCAGTTGGTTTCCTGCCTCCAAGTCCTGTGAAATAAATAAAAGGAGATTTCATTAATTTCAGTAAATTAGTCAACACATTCAGCGGGTAAGGATAACAATTTTCTCAGACTAGTTTAAATTTAATACATGACAAAAAGTTATGCCACATTTGGACAAAAATTGAATTAAATTTTCTTTTTTTATGTGCAATTATATTCAATTTACTTCGTACTTACATAGCTCATATTCATCATATCTATATGATTTTCCATAAAACCATCAGCGTAAGGCAAGACAACTTGACTTTCTTCTGTAATGTTTCCGACATTCTCTTCCTACAATAATAAGTAAGTCTTATATTTTAGTGGATGTATCGAGTCATCTGACTAGATCGATTCATTTTGTTACTCTCTGGTTATGCCACATATGTATAAAATGAAATCCAATTTACTTCATACTCACACTATCCATATTCATCGTAGAATTGTTCATAAAACCAGCAAGACAAGGCAGGGCAACTTGGCTTCCTTCCGCAATGTTTCCAGCATTGTCTTCCTGCAACAAAAAGTAAGCCTTATATTTTAGCATGTGAGTTGGGTCGACCCAACTAGAGTACTAGACTGACCTATTTTGTCACCTCTAGTTATATGGCACATATGTATAAAATTAAATCCAATCTACTTCATTCTCACATTGTCCATTTGCATCATATTCATAAGATTTCCCATAAAACCAGCAGTGAAAGGCATGGAAGCTTGACTTCCTTCTGCAATGTTTCTAACATTCTCTTCCTGTAATAATAAGTAAGCCCTATATTTTAGTGGACATGTTCAAGTTGGCTCGACTAGACTAACTTATTTTGCCACCTCTAGTTATATGTCATATATGTATAAAATTATATACAATTTACTTCATACTTACACTGCCCATATTCATCATTGGATTTCCCATAAAACCAGCAGTGTAAGGTAAGGCATCTTGGCTTCCATTTGCAAGGTTTCCAGCATTGTCTTCCTGCAACAATAAGCAAACACTATATTTTAGCGGGTAAGTTCAGGCTAGCCCAACTAGAACAACCAATTTTGTCACCTTTAGTTAAGCCACATATGTATAAAATTAAATCCAATCTACTTCATTCTTACAGTGCCCATTTGCATCATATTCATTAGATTTTCCACAAAATCAGCATTGTAAGGCAGGGCAACTTGGCTTCCTTCTGCAATGTTCATAGCATTCTCTTCCTGCAATGATAAGTAAAACCAATATTTTACTCGGAAGGTTTAAGCCGACTCAACTAGACCAACTTGTTTTGTCACCTCTAGTTATGCTACATATGTATAAAATTAAATCCAATTTATTTCATACGTACATTGCCCATATTAATCATTGGATTTCCCATAAAACCAGCAGTGTAAGGCAAGGCAACTTGGCTTCCATTTGCATTGTATTCCTGCAACAATAAGCAAGCTCCTATATTTTAGTAAGCAATTAAGTTCGATCTGGCCCAACTAGACTAACCTATTTTGCCACCTTTAGTTATGCCACATATGTATAAAATTAAATCCAATCTACTTCATTCTTACATTGCCTATATCCATCATATTCATACGATTTCCCATAAAACCAGAGGTGTAAGGTAAGGTAGCTTGGTTTCCTTCCACAATGTTTCCAGCATTCTCTTCCTGCAATAATAAGTAAGTCCTATATTTTAGTGGGCGGGTTTAGGCCGGCCTGACTAGACCAACCAGTTTTTACACCTCTAATTATGCCACTTATGTGTATAATTAAATCCAATTTACTTCTTACTTACACTGTCCATATTCATCATAGGATTTCCCATAAAACCAGCAGTGAAAGACAGAGAAACTTGGCTTTCTTCTGCAATGTTTGCAACATTCTCTTCCTGCCATAATAAGTAAGCCTTATATTTTAACCAACAAGTTTCTTTTAACACACCCAAACACATTTCTTTTAACTATTGGTTAAAACTGTTTGAAAACTACAATATACGAGTGAGGCTATGAGACCTACAAAAATTTAATTTTAATAAATTTTAGTTAATAGTAAAAAATATGTTAAAGAATATATTACTAGTAATTATCAAACAGAGTGACAACTAGCACAAGGATAGTTTTATTTAGCTGAATATTGATACACCCTCATAGATAATAATTAAGGAAGTCATTGAATGAATATGGAAGGTGGAAATGAAAGAAGTAGAAAAGAATGAAGATACCTGGGCATCAAAAGCACTGAAATTGACGAGGTTGTTTGGAATAATCTCAGTGAGGAAATTCATGGTATCAGTTTGCATGATAACTTTGGCAACGTCACAAGGCTGCACAATACTCTTATTGCTCTTTTCAGCATGCATCCAGGCACGAAAAGTGAGCTCCTGAATGAAAATCTCACATGCTTTTGACATCAGCATGGGAGTTTCAGAACTGATCATCTGCTTAGTAGACATTTCATCATCATGAGTTGCCTACAATGTTTTGTCAGTCACATAATGATTACAACAGTGTTGTTTGAAAATAATAACAACTACACATGATTTTTAAGAAGCAATATCAATTAATTCGAAGATCGTACTACACAAATGACCTCACCTAGTTAATGAAATGTTTGGTATACAAATGTTAAATACTCACTGTGGTAGTGTATCTACGTGTTTTTATTTTAAAAATTTAGTTAAGAAAATTTGATATCTAATTTCATGGAAAATGTGAGTTAATATAAATCAATCAAAATTCCAGTGACACTTGATAGAAGAAAAAGTAACATAAAATTAGTAACTATTCATTTGTTTAAGCAATGTTCATTTTCAAAAAAAAATTATAAGATAATTTTTTTTTAATTTTTAAATGTATTAATCATTTTTCTCTATATATTTTTATTTAATTATTCTCGCTATAAATGTTAATAAAAATAATTAAGTAGATAAAAAGATAATAATTAAATAGATAAAAAGATAAGAAAATGATAGTTTTATAATAATAATATAAATAATTGATAGATTTAATGTGATTAATTAAATTAATTAGTTTTTTTAGAATAAATTAATTGAATTGTCTAATAATTAGAGATGAAGGAAACAAATAAATAAATAAAAAAAAGGTGTGTGAGGTAGATGCAAAGTCATAAACCTGAACTTCCAGCTCTGATTTCATCATCCTTCTGATTCTAGCTAGCGGCAACTTTTGCTGGCTCTTAAATGCTGCGATTTACATCATAGAAGAACCCATATATCATTAAATCAAGTGGTTAATTGAAATCAATTTATGATTTCATTTAAATTTAAATACAAAGAGATAAAAGAAATGTTAATAAGAGTATGTGAGTTTATCTACAAATTAAAAAAAAATTCTTTAAAATATATTCTTTGTAATATGATTTATAATATATTATAATTAGTTCATTTTTAATTAAATAAATCAATTACTTCATAAATAAATTATTTTTTAAATAATCTGTTGACATTCTAGCTGGATAATGAACTAATATAAAGAAGACCTTAAAAAAAATTGTTTGGAAGAATATGCTGTTAAGTTATTATTAAAGACAAATCTAATTAAGTTTGTCAGGGTCATTTGTTGAAGATAGGAAACCTTGAGCAATTTGAATATTAAGTAACTGCTTCTCCCAGAATGATCGGAGTTTCTCCTCCTGCTATTACATGAAAAAAAAAATATAAAAAAAGAAGATAAGATTAAGCTTCAACATGTGAAGGAGTATTACACTGACCAGTGACTCTAATAGGCAACAGCAGGCAAAAAAAAAAAAAAGATCTTACAGGCACGTGGTCAATTTGAAGTCAATGATTATTTTAGAAAAAAGAATAAAAATAGCATCTACATATAGCTTCCCGTTGTTAGAAAATCAAAATTTACCCCTTTCAATAATAATAGTAATAATAATAGTATTTAGAAAAAAAGTATTCACATTTTTGTATTCAGAAAAAAAAGTATGCTCGACTTTGTACAAAAAAAATACTATGCACATGTAAATTACGTTTAACATTTAAAATTAATATATCAAAATTTATTTTATTTAACTTTAGAACAAATAAATGTGGATGATTGGAGTTTAAAAAAATAAAAATTCTCCTCTCTATCTTGATGATTTTGAGGCATCGGAATAGAGGTCACCGGCATGGAATTCAATAGTAGATTTGGTGAAACTAAATTATTATTGAAATCCATTTGTTGATTGAAATTACTTCCCTGCATAATTTGTCAAGAGGTAATTCTTTAAATAAGCATGAAACTATTTTTCTTATTCCTTTACTAATTTTTTTTGTAGGTTTTATATTAATTACATTTGAGAAAACAATGTTAATAACATTTAATGAATTAAGAGATAATTAGTTCAAGTAATACATAATTAATTTTTATCGAACAAAATTTTAGATTTAAATCTTGTATAAATAAAAAATATAATAACAATTAATCCTTTGACACCTAAAAACATTTAGGTGTCTTTGTAAAAATACTTATCAATACTCCAAAAAATACAATAATTGAAATATTACACGCTTTTTCGATATAGATGTATAACACCAGACCTAGAACTTTAGCTTAACAAGGTTCAAGGTTAAAAAACAAAAAATAATAATATACAACTAATATTTTCTTATAAATAAAAAATATATAACTATATGAAATACAAAAAATGTTATATAAGAAAAGAAATAACTTATTAGATGGACAAAGTAATTTTTATATATAGTTTACCAGGGCACAATTTTTTATAGTAATTTAACTAAATTAAAAAAAATGGACTCTCTGGGCCCCCTATACATTTTATACAAATAATATGAATATGTAATTGATTTTGAAGTATTAATGTATCTTAAATTTTTACATATCTGGAAATAAAAGTGAGAAAATTCTAGAAAAAAAATACTAGAATTTCATCAACCTCAAAATACCATAATCTTCTTTACTACTACTTCATAGCAACAAAAATGACAAATGAAATGTTAGTTCCTCGTAATATTAGTGTGAGTGATTAAAATGTGTAATCGGATTTTAAAGAATATCACTTCGACTTTTGACAATAAAAGGGTTAAAAAAATCACTATAATTATCATATGGGGATAGCTTTAAATTTTTTTATCATTTGAGGGTAAGTCGTGTTAGGTGGTATGACTTCTAAATAAGAAGTTGTATCACCTATCACGACCTTTATATTTTAAGTTTTTTTAAAATGAAGTCGTAGACTTTATTGTCAATATTTTTTTTACGTTTAGAAGTTATAAATGTATTTATGAATTTAAAATCGTAAATATATTTACAACTTTCAAACTATATTTTTATTTTTTATTTTTATTCTCATGTTAAAAAGTCATAAATATATATACGACTTTAAAGTCGTATATATATTTACAACTTTAAAGTATAGCTTTATATATATGGGTTATGACTTTAAAGTCATAAACCCATATATATATATATATGTTTATTTTTGTTTTTTAATTTTATATTAAAATATATGGATATATATCAAATATTTTATAATTGCTTTTATTTATTATTTTCATCGTGAAG
>PYAF01000602.1:2135404-2147252 GCA_007407185.1 Glycine tomentella
TTTATACATAGATAAAAGTAGTTTAATTTTATTGTTTAAAAATGAAAGTAATTTAATTTTTGTAATACGATTTAATATTTTGTAAATATTTTAAGTTATTTTATTAAGTATTTTAGTAATTTATGTTATAATTACTTTGGGTTACATTTGATATTTTAATTAATTTTGTAAATTTTTGTATTGATGTTAAAATTTAAATTCTTAGAGGTTTATTGTTGGATGAAAATATTTTGGTAATAATTTTAACTTGTAAAATATGAAATAACATATATTTATTTTGATTTTGCTAATTAAATATGTTGATTTTGTTAATGATTTTTTACAAATATAATTATTTCTATTTTTTTAACATAATTGTCATAATTATTTGGGATATATTTTAAATATATTACCATTTGAAATTTAAGATTTAAAAGAAAATATTAGAGTATACTTAATAAAAATAGGGCGTAATTAACAAATTTTAATTTTCAGTAAGAAACTTATAAAAACAGGAGGTGCATTTAGTAATATATTTAATGTACATTTTAAAATCGTGAGTCAAGACTTTAAAGTTGGTTCAAATAGTAAAAAAAATAGTATTGTAATCCAGTGGTAGAGTGAGGTGTCGACAAGAAATTTGGTAAAATTGAATTACTTCACCGTACCCCTTTATCTTCTTGTTGATACTGAGGTGTCGACAAGAAATTTGGTAAGATTGAATTACTATTGTAATCCAGTGGTAGAGTGAGATTGTTTGCCTGCTTAATTTATCAAGAAAAAAAAAGTGTTGGTGATTAAAATATGTAATCAAGTTTAAATGAAATCACTTTACCTCTCCATCCTCTTGAAGATATTGAGGCTTCGAATAAACGGGTTCTGACATGGAAATTGGCACAATTTTTTGTGAAATTGAATTGATGTTGAAATCATGGAAATTGTTTGCCTGCTTAATTTGTCAATTGTCATTAAGATAAATGAAAAAATATTTTGAGAAAATAAGCATGGGCGATTAAAACACCTATCGAAGAGTAAATGGAATTACTTCACCTCTCTTTCTTCTTGATGAAACTGGAGCATTGGATAAGAAGGCACCGACATGGGATTTGGCAATGAATTTGACGAAAATAAATTGCAATTGAAATTGTATTCCTGCTTAATTTGTCATTAAAATAAATGAAATTTTATTTTTTGAGAAAATAAGCATGGGTGACTAAAACATGTAATCAGAATTTAAATGAAACCATTTCACCTCCTTTTTTTCTTGATGATACTGAGGCATCGAATAAGTGGGTACCAACATGGAATTCTCCAATGGATTTAGTGAAACTGAATTGCTATTGAAATCCATTGATAGATTGTAATTGCTTCTCTCCTTAATCTGTCACGAGGCAATTCTTTAAATAAGTGTGAACCTATTTTTCTTGATTCTTTACGAATTCTTTTTTGCATTTTTTATTAATTACATTTGAAAAAAAAAGTATTAACTACATCTATTGAATTAACATATAGTTGGTTCAATTGGTATATAATCAATATTTTTGAAACAAAATTTTAGATTTGAGTCTTGTATATAAAAAAAATCACATTTAAAAATTAACTTTAATATTTTTTTATCTGAACTCATTTATCATAAAGTTTATAATAATTCATACACATTATTCAATCAATTAAGTTATATCCCTTTAATTTCATATTACGAATATTTTTTAAGATTTTCTCTTATAAAAGATGTATGTAATTTAATTATTTTTTAAAAAAAGCTACATATAGTGAAGAAGAAAAATCAAAGTTTCAATAAAATCTTGACATTTAAAAAAGAACAAAGACATTAAATGCATGGTAAGTATCATTATCTTTTGATTTCTCATTTGTTTATATGCCAAAACATTAATGGTATATATTTTTTTTTTTCTCTAAGAGTGGAAAAAATGCAAAAGCACCTGTAATATTATTTTCAAGGCTACAATGACATGTTAGGGTAACCAACAAAATGTCCATCCTTAAGAATTATTATACAAGTCTAAATTACAGGGAGTTTATCAAGTTGCAAATACATAACTAGCTCTTTAAGAAATTATTGTACAATAATTTTCAACCACTTGTATAAGTCTAAAGTGCATGGAGTTTAACCATATATGTGGATATATAAGTGATATAAGTGGTCAAGAAGGGTCGAACCCGAATTCATGGGGAGGATGAAAGTTAATTAACTTCAAATTCTCGATCACTTGTATCCACATACATGATCATTAATGGCTAAATTTAATATTTTGAAAATCAAACTATTCATTAATCTTCCTCCCCATGACTATTATATAAAAAAAGAGCTGGTCGAACCCACTTGTATCCCCAGGACTATGTAGTCACCTTTTTTTTTTTTTTTTATAATAATCAATATTTTTTTTCTTTCAAAAACCTAAATAAACAAGTTTTATACCATCAATTTTTTAAACTAAATTTATAACATGTTTATAATGGATTCTTCATTGATGTTTAGGTTGCCCAGGGACCAGGTTACTTTTTCAGTTGAACTAATGAATCCAATCTTATTTTTCAATCATTGGTAAAATTCCTTAAAAAAATAGGATTACTCTAAGTTAAAGTGTTTTAAAAGAAAAAAATAGGGAAAATGGAAATTATCTTATTCTAAGATTAGGACATGTTATAAGCATTATAATTTTCAATTTATACTTGTTCCTTGTTATTAGATATATAAATATATTAGACTTCACCCAACAGTTTTAAGATTTTAGAAGTGTTGGTCATTGTATTGGTTTCAAAGCCTCTTTAATTAAATGGCTAAAAAAATTATTACCGTTGTTCTAATTCTTCTATTGAAAAAATAATTTTTTATTTGTTAAAAAATGAATTTTAACACAAGGCAAAAGAGACACACAAATATTTTAAAATGAAGAGGTGACTGGCTAACTGCAAGGAATCCAAAACTTTATTGCATGAATTTTTTCTTTCTTCATAATTATTTCTCATTTTCTTTATCAAGTGGAATAAATCAGAGATAAAAAAGCAGAAGGGTAAAAATTTAATCCATTAGTTTTATTTTATGCGCTGGTCAAATTAAATAATAGATTGCATCAGACAATAATTGTTCTGACTTCTGAAATTCATTTCAAACGGGATAGGGAGCAGCTGGACACGTGGAATCAAGCTCAGGAAAAAAGTATAAAGAAAATGGTATTTATATAAAAAAATTATAACAATTATTATATATTATTTTTTCCGTCGAATTGCTCACATTATACTTTTTTTTCTCTTTTCGTCTTATCTTTTTTTTTTCTTCTATAAAATTGTTGCAAAAATCTTTCGTAAAATAAATAAATATGACTATTTTAAATTAAACATATGAATCTAGGAATTAGATCACTTTCACGTGTGGCTACACGTGACCATGCACTCACCATCATGGTTTATGTACAAGGGTCAATGGTGGCTGCTCAAGTGATTGCTCTGCCCGTAATATCACCATGGATAGCTTGCTTTCTAGAACATGACTTGAATAATTTTGTATACCACATATATAAAGTGAATATAGAAGCTAGTTTTGGTAATTAAAATTAAATTATTTTTAATCATTTATGTAAAATTAAATGATAAGATTAAATTAACTTTTGTGAAAAAATAATTTTGACAATTCACATAAAATTGCTTTTAACTTTGACATTTCGTGAGTAAAATTATTGTTGATGGCATATCAAGGTGACAAATAACATCAGAGTAGCTAATTTCAATTATTAAATTTTACATGAATAGAGAGAATCAAACAAGAACACTTCTTATTGTAAGATAAAATTAAAAGAGAAAGAAAAAAAACGTAGTATTATATTACAAAAATTTTTATTATGTAAATTATATCTATAAGATGTTATATTAATTTCAAATTATTTATAATTTAATTAATATACATCAAGATTAACATGATACAAAAAGAATAACTAGAAGTTAGATATTTGAAGCAACAAATATAAATTATGACAGCAGAGACAAATTAACAAGTGAAAACATATTTCGAAAGTGTATTCGTTTAACAAGAAATAAATTACAATTTCTAGGTGATTCTTCAACATTTTCTGCGGAATCACACGGGAAATTTCGAAAGGAAAATTCGAGAAATCCAAAAAAAAGAAAAAGAAGAAGAAGAAACAATTAATGTACAGGATATAGTTCATGAGACGCAACCAAGGCCTTTGAAATCTCAAAAATGAGCCTGGCCTCAAACGCATCACCAGTATAATCCTTAGACACTTGATGAGGATCAGCCTTTGGAATCCTTTTGCTACCAAATATGTTGTCCGTGCTCATGGACTTCAACATGAAGTTTGTGTAAGCATTTTTTAGCTTTACCATCATCTTCAACGGTGACCTAACCATCCATGTCAATTTTGGAATTGCCTTGATCCTCCATTGCCTACGTGGGCTTCTTCTTCTTGACCTAATCATCTTTGTTCTCTTTCCACCGGTGGTAGCGGTGGCACCGCCGTCGCCGTCGAGGCGTTGGTAGCGCCTCCTTCTCAAGTACCTCTTTATGCCACCATAAGTTGGCTTAGGCAATAGTGACTCCGTTTCCATATTGCTTTTGTAAATTAAGCTTGAAGGAGGAGGAGAAGGTGAGTTTATCTTCTCTTATATAGAAGTGATTTGTATGTTAGGCATTCAACGTTGTGTGAGGATTTAAAGGGATTTATTGATTTTTGAAAAAACTAAGTCAATAAACTACGGTTTGACCCGAAATGTGGGTGTGACCGTGGGAGTCAACATGAACATTGAACAACATAATTTCCTCCTTCTAATATTCTACTCTTTTTTTTTTTTTTTGTGATTGTAATGAACTCACCTTAAGACATAATCACCACTACTACTAATCGTCGATTGGACTATGTTAAAAAGTCATTGGTCACATAATTAGTTATCCATTTTATTGATAAAGTAATAGTTGTTTATAGTATAACCTAATATTAACCTCATTACCTTATTAATAGTAAAAGTATGACAATTATGCGTGCAACACAAGGACACACACGGGAACGGGATTGCAGATCGTAAGCACGTGGAAATGGAATCAAACTTGGGAAAAGTACAACACTAAGATAATCATATTAAAAAAAAAAAAAAAAAAGCTGCATCTAGAAGTTTAGACTTTGATAGTTTTTCTTATAGATGGATATCTGATCTGATTACTTATTAATCCACTGCACACGACGTCACCCCCATTTTTTTTTTTTTTTTTTTGTGAAGCGGCTTTTCATTAAATCCATA
Source organism: Glycine tomentella (assembly GCA_007407185.1). NCBI lineage: Eukaryota > Viridiplantae > Streptophyta > Magnoliopsida > Fabales > Fabaceae > Glycine > Glycine tomentella. The sequence continues at coordinate 2,140,658 of PYAF01000602.1, forward strand.
CATATTGATGTTGTTTGCTTCTGCAGGTTGACAATTTCTAAAAGTAAGACAGTTCTTTCGCTTATAAATTGTATAGAGTAATACAGAAATCTAGTCGATTCATTGTGACGATTAGAGAAAACAAAACAAATAATAGAAAGAAAGAAAAATAAAGGGGAAAAACTCTTATTTGATTGGGAAGAATATGAGAGAAAAATATCATTATGTAATTATATTTTTCATATTATTTAAACATTTTTTCATAAAAGTGTAAAATAAAAAAATCTCTAATTTATTTTCCTCCTATTTAGGTAAAGTTTTAGACCAAAACGCGACAAGAAAATTCCCAATATAATGAAACTATTTTTTTCAACCATTGAGTTCTTTGCTTTTTGAGCAGGAATCCGAAGGATCTTCACAAATTTTAGTTTCTTGAGGTAGTTGTAAGATTAATCCTAAATTTAAAACTTAATTACACTCAAAATTTATTATTCTTTCCAAAAATATTAGGTGATAATCAAATTTAAATCTTGTCCACAAAATCAACGTATATTATCAATTAAGTTATTTATCTCATGAATCTCCACATCAAATCAAATCAATTTTTTTTCTTAATTTATTATTCAAAATAGTGATTTCTACTTTTTATTCAAATGTTTAGGTTTCTTCCATGGATATTAATTATCTTTAAATGTTAATTTATAGATCAATTGATTTATAGTTGCAAATTACACTAATTATATATTTATATATATTGATTCCATTTATTAATTTATATATTATATATAAATATATCATAGTAATACATTGACATTAATTTAAAATAGTCTTATTTTCCTATTCTTTTAATTGTGTTATCTATAGAACTTCTATTTGAAATCCAACTAATTCTCCTCCTACACAAACCCATTGGATTGACCCATTTTAATATATATATATATATATATATATATATATATATGTCATAATTATCACAATAATTTTTAATTAGAGTATATACCACCTGTAATTATCAGGTGAACATGAAGAAGAAATCAATTTAATTCCATTTTAAATTCTATTTACAAGGAAAATTAACAAACAAATATGGTCTATTTCCATTTAAATAAAGGCACATTGTATACATAGTTCAAACTAATCATAGATTTTAAAATTATCGTACTTTTTTATAGATCTGAAGTATTTTTCATTAAAGACCATCAATTTTGAGTTAGAAGTAGGAATATTATAGATGACAAAATTTTGTATTTAAATATTTATCGTGTAACTATATATCCAATATTCAAACTCGAAAATCTTTGATTAAATTAGAATAACTAAAACTTGGAATCTTTGATTAAATTAGAATAACTCCAGTTGATTCACGCGTTCAGTGGTAGGGGTGTTCGCGGTCTGGATTGGATCGGTTTTGAAGCAAAAAATTATCCGATCCAATTTCTTCGGTTTGGTCATTTGATCATCCATTCGATTTGAATTTTTTTTCAAATCCGATCCAATCCAATCCAATTTTTTTCGGTTTGGATTGGATTGGTTTTCGGTTTTTTAAAAAGTCTAAAAATAAAACTTATGATACTTATTTTTATCAAAATGAGGAGTATCTAATATAAACAAACATATTCATTGGACAAAAACAAACATCATTTTCTAATTTTCATTAAAACAAACACGTTAATTAGACAAAATAAGGAGTAATGCATTGGATTTTTGATTTTTGGACTATGATGGGGAATAGGCCCAAGTAGATAAAGGGTAAGGTAAGGTTTATAATTGGATCGGTTTGGATTGGATCGGTTTTCACCGGCCAATCCGAAAACCGATCCAATCCGGTGAAAATTTTTGGTTTTTTTCGATTTTTCGATTTTTTGGTTTTCGGTTATTTCGGTTTTCGGTTCGGTCACCGCGGTTTGCATCGGTTTGGATCAGTTGATGAACACCCCTACTCAGTGGTATTTAAAATTAATTATCTTTTGTAATTTTGATAAATATTTAAAATGCTGTTAAATTATTTTGAATTGACAACGTGTAAAAACTAAATAAATAATGTGATAGTAAATGAATAATTTAATATGAAAATAATTTAAATAAACATTCCACATTAAAGTCAAAATTAATGATCCATTTTAAATTCATCTTCTATTAAATATTAAATTATAGTTCATCAAAATGTCATAAAAAAACCTCAGTAAATTATTTTTTTAATTGACACCATTTGCATTAATTAAATAAGTAGATTGACAATAAATGAACAGTTTAATATAAAACTAATTAAAAAGGATATTCAATATCAAATGGAAATTACATATTGATCATTAATGATCATTTTAATAACATGTTGATTATTTTCATAAATAAATAAACAAACATTCCATATTTTATTCTATATTTAATTCCATTATGGGCCTTTCATTTAAAAAATGAATTATTTACAAAAGATTTTACATACTAAATATTTTCCATAAATAATGTTGTCATGTCTCTCTTACTCATCTCATTATATATGTCATGAATTTTCACATTAATTAATCATATGCATTCAACTTAATTTTTTCTTAATTTTTTTTGTTGAAATAAAGGAGATGCCTACTTTCTTTTCCTAAGGCATATAGTACGAGTGTTTCTCAACTTATTGAGTTAAAGATTAATCTTATTGGTGCCATATAGTTATCGCTAAACCAAGAGTTTGAGAACAAAGAGAATTGAACACAAATTCTCTCTCTAAATAGATCATTTTCTATATGAACTTAACTGAGACTTACATCATTACATCAACTCTAGATTTTAGATGCCTACTTTCTGATCAAATATCTAAAAACTTTTTAATGTGAGTTCTTGAGCTCAAGAATCCATGCCCTCCAAATCTACCACTATTCTTGCTCAAGAGATTTTTATGCTAGAGGTTGGATTCTAGGAGAAGAACTCACAAGAACTATTCATTTTTTTTAAAAAAAATACTTTTAATGTCATTTGTGAGAAAATAGAAACTTTTTTTTATGTACAAGTAAAATCCAATAACTTAAATTGGATTCTACCACTCAAGTAAAAAGGATAAAAGTTCTTATATCCTATGTGACATCATCAGACCCAGAACAAGTGGTCTAAGAACTCAAAGTAGATTCTTTCACTAAATATACTCTAAATTTCTTTAATTGATATTAAATGTAATTAAATATTTATAAAATAACTAATTTATAATTTTGGTTAATCATGCCAATTATTTCAATTTATATTTAAAATAATATATTTGTCTTAATTTAAAATAATTTTACTTTTATTTTTAAATAATATATATTTCATCCGAAATTCACATTTAAGTCACCACTTAAATTTTTGGGTAGATTTAAAGGAAAAGGGGAAAAGCAAATTTGTTTTGTTTTGACTTTTGATACCACAAATATTGTTTTCTTGTTGCCCATGTCGATCAATCATGATAATAACCGATGATTTTCAATTTAATTTAAACTTTGCGAAAAGTCTTATATAATATAAAACTAACCATTTAAAAAAATATATTAAAAATGTAACTTTCATTCCATAAAATTTCTTCTTAATCATATGTTAATTTAAGTAAAAGAAATTTAATTTATTTAAACATTTAATATGAAATCCGATCAGGCAACATGACTCGAAATACAAATCAACATCAGTGAACAAAACTATTAATTTGTAACATAAAATATGATACTCCGGAAAAAAGAAAAAACTTTTTACTTGTGATTCAGCGTAACGTAAGCACTGACATCTACCTCCTTTTCTTTTGTGCACCTCACAATCATGAATCACCCGTTTTGTCTTTCGTTTACATAAATACGTCTCGTGGTATTTTAAATAATATTACTTTTTTTTACAGGTTTAAATAATATTACTACCTCTCTAGTTTATTGCAAGTATTAGGAATAATACATGAACGACAATTTTCATGCTCTCCGAACATATCGTTCGTACATACAAAATTACAAATATATATCTTCGCTTTCAAAGGCTCAAACTATCTCTAACTGTTTGTCTTTCTACTGATAGCTATTTCCTTTCTTTTGGATAGTTGAAATTAATTCATCTTTGTGGTGACGTATTCAGTATACAAATTAGATTTTTGAGTCGATATGTAAAAGATAAAATTGGAACAATAATAAAAATAAAAATAAAAAGCAAAACCTAACATGTATCATGCTTTAATTAGGTTTATGTAATAATTCTTTAAATGAACATCTACTAGTAGTTTCAGTATGTTAATAGTACCTTGTCCGGTAGTTTGAGGATGTTTTGCTACTTTAATTTGCCCCTTTTATTATCCAAAAAAAATTATTACCTGCTAATTAAGATCTGTTATTAAGTAATAAGATAAAATGTTATTGAATAAAAGGTTTTAAATTCAAATCTACATGCATATTGTCAGTTATTTATAATAAAATACAAAATATTTATATATTAATGCGTGTCTTGTTTATAGTTAGCTTTACAAATGTCATTGTATGATAGATGAACATTACATTTCCAGAAAAAAGTCATCCTTATATAGAAACAAATATTTTTTAATAATAATTCTATTAAAATTTTATTTGATCCATTATTATTTAAATAATTATTTATTCTTTCATTATTTTTTATAATACTCAATATAGAAAATTAAACTGTTTTTAATATCTAATAAGACATATGTAACTAACAAGGTTAAATAGTTTTACATCCAAGTGTAAATGAGCTAAAACTTGTTAATTTTTCGTACTCCTGCTACATATTCATAAATGAATTGAAAAAATAAATAAAAATTAAGTATTTTCCTTCAGTCGCAAGCCAATTGAATCTAATCAAGTGTTCTTGACTTGACTCGCATCTCTATTAAAATCAAATTTAATTAACCACCCAATATTTTGCAAATAAAACAGAAACTGAAAATGATCAGAATGAAAATGAAAATGCCTTTGCTTTTTCTCCTTGGTTGAAAGTCTTAATAAATAATATTCCAACATAATATTTGAAGGAAACTGGGAAGGAAAATACTGTGTTGGTCATGTTTGTTCACTCACATCACACGCACATCTTTGGTCAAAGCAACATTTTTTGACTTTTTCTTTTATTTCTCTAAAGCAGCCGTCATATAATATTGAAACAAAATCGTACGAGATCAATATTGATATATGGTCTATGATTTTATTATCTTAATTAATTCAACAACCAACATGTGTAAGTTATGGTTTCCACTTCCAATGATTTTATTAAATTAAAGCAATATTTTTAGAGCAAGAACTTCTCACTTATATATATTTGCTCAATTTCTAAGCCAAGTTCAAGCACAATCTATTCACTCCAACCTCCAATTTCAAGGCATTCAAAACAAGGAAATGGAGTCACTATCTCCTATGTCAATCTACGATGGCATAAAGAGTTACTTGAGAAGGCGGCGCTACCGGCGTCTCCACGGCGGCACCACCGTGGTTAGAAGGAAGATGGCGATCATCCGGTTGAGAGGCCCACGTAGGTATTGGAGGATCAGAGCAATTCCAAGGCTTAGATGGGTGATGAGATCACCATTGAAGATGTTGACAAAGCTCAAGAATGCTTATATGAACTTCATGTTGAGGCTGTCAAGGAACGTACGTGCTATCAACAGTGATAACATCTTTGAAGTGAAACGGATTCCAAAGGCTCGTCAAGTGTCTAAGGGTTATTCCAGTGATGAATTTGAGGCTAGGCTCATTTATGAGATTTCTAAGACCTTGGTTGCTTCCCATGAACTTCATCCCATGTACTTGTAGTTGTGTTATATCTTATTCATGTTATCCTACAACTTCTAATTTTTTGTTTTCTTTCTTCTTGTTTGAGATTTTCTTTCATTCAATTGTATACATAGAAATAAGATTCAAACCAAAGTAACTGATCATAAGAAAAAAGAGCAAATTCAATTTTCGTCTCTGTTATTTCTTCTTTTCATGTAGATTTCCTTTTGTTTCGGGAGTGGTGGGGGTGGGGGATGGGGACCGTGGGGGCTGTGTTCTCAATAAAAGTAAAATTTTATTCTCACTCCCATTATTGTTTAAGTTCACCCCAAAATTTCAATTTTTTTAAAAAACATATTCAATATAACACTTTTTTTTTTTGTTTTTCTATATTTTTTTTATCTGAATTAAATATGATACTATTATAATTTACAATAACTATAACATACTACTCAACTAGCTGAATTAAACTTCATAGTATAGTATAACATGATTGAGTATAATAAATATGTATAATTTTTTTTATATACAAATGGTAAATGTGCATAGTATGGAATCACAACTAATTTGATCTTAGAAACACATTCAAGTAGAAATGGAAAAAAAAATATGACTTTTATGTTGAGTTAAAGAAATTATTTTATAAAAGATTAATAATACACAAACTATTTTCTATTTTAAATACGTGATCAATATCTCTTATTTTTTATTTATCTATTTTTTTCTATTATATCATAAACTCTACTATACATGTCTTTCTCTCTTTCTAGATGTTGAATAACACATTAGCTGTTTATTAAACATTTTTTTTTTATATAAAGTGACCTATATAAATATGACTTTTTTAAGGGTATATAAATACAACTTAAAAAGTGTTTTTCATATACTAAATAGTAGTAGTG
>PYAF01000602.1:2147352-2231206 GCA_007407185.1 Glycine tomentella
CATTTTTTTTTTATATAAAGTGACCTATATAAATATGACTTTTTTAAGGGTATATAAATACAACTTAAAAAGTGTTTTTCATATACTAAATAGTAGTAGTGCAGTATTACGTACATATTTCCTCTGGTATTAAATATATAAAAATATTTTAATTTTAAAAAATTTCAACTAATTTTACTTTATTTAATAATACCATCTTTAAAATATTCTTCATTTAATTGAGTTGCTAGTTTCAATGATTATTTCTTATTCTTATATCAAATTTCAAATGAAGGATTAATTTTAATTTTTTTTTAAAAAAAATTGATACAATTAAATATAATTAATTAAATTTCTTATTTAACATTACATTTTTCTTCTTATATACTTGACACCATATTTAAGACCAGAGGTATTTATTAATAATAAAAAGTACTACTAATAATTATTTTTTAAAATAAATAAAAATATGAGAAAATAATTTTATAATGACTGTAAAATTTTACACATTAGCAAAAGTCAGCATTTTCTTCTTGGAATCAACGTTTGTAAATTGGAATACCAACCTGATATTTAACAGTCAAAGAGTTGCCGCAAAGTGTTATTTTACTTCGTTGCTACTGGTGAACACTGAAGAGTAGCTTAAGTTTACAAGTATTTCTGACACAAGCTATAAATCTTGCGTATGAGAAGCACTTAAACCGCCACTATTCCACACCTATAAATACTCACATTCATCTTCGCCAACTATGTTTGCTCTCCTTCCAAATTCCAAATATTTTAATACATTTGCGTATCTAAAATTACATGGTTATTGAAAGCCAATTGATCCAAAAATGTGTTTGAATGAATGGCAATGTTCAAGAGATTTCGTATTTTCTTATGTCAACATATTAACAAAATATTGAAATAACAAAGGTTAATTGTCCAAAACCTGACTCTTACAAACAACTACGCTTCAAAGTTTTCAGAGACACTAGTGACTGAATAGAAACAATTATTCAACAAAATGTGTTAGTTTTATGTACTGGTTAAAATCCTAGGATATGAAATAACATCTGATTTACATTTTACAAAGAACAAGATCATGAAATGTACAGACTTTATCCCCTCCCAGATTCAACGTCTTCCAATGTTGCATTATGATCCCGTGATAAAGTGAACCCCATACACCCATGGAGTCCTTGTTCCTCCTGGCTTTCAACCTGAGCCTCTGCTAACTGCTCTTGACCAGAATTTTGAACACTAGGAACTTGGGTCATACCACGTGATTCTTCCAACATCCTAAAATATGCATAAGGACCCCAGCCTGCACAGAAAAACAATAGATCTAGAACATCAAAAGGTTGACACCATACTTCATAACAGGGAAAAAAATTTATGAACTTGGGTTAATTTTAGGCAGAATTTTTTTTAGATTGAGTCATCTAATAGAATCTGCATTGAAGCAAACCTTCAGAACGATAAGGAGGAGGAAAAAACTGCAAATAGCAAAATGTAGCCACTGTAAGCCCTGGAAGACGAAATATTATGTAGTGAGTCAAGTGCCAGCAACAGTGTCAAGTAGTTAACTTAAACTAATTGTGATAGTAAGGATACACCAACCTAAAAGACCTCCAGCAAACACATCCTGCCAGTGGTGCCAGTAGTTGTCAACTCGAGAAATGCCAACAAGTGATGCAAAAAGTAGTGGCATAAAAACAATGCAAAGTTTTGCAACATGACCTTTGCGATCAAATGCTTTTATTTTTCCAGATAAGTACAATGATAAAAAACCCAGACTAGCAAAGGTCCCTGCACATAAATTGAAATTATTTAAAACAAACAACTAAAAAGAAATGTGAGTACACATGCTTTGAATGAGCTAAACTAACTCCACCATTCATTATGAGCATGACAAAGCCAGTCTTTTTTGTAGACCTCTGTACAAATAACACATGAAATAAATGCTACAGACATGAAGTATGGCCGCTTGGGAAACTCTTATATCCTTCCTTTATGACCTTTTTGTCACCATGACAAATGACATCTCCCCGTTTATCATAAACCTAACAAGAAGCCATTAATCATTAAGTATGCCCACTGTCAAGAATCAACATAATTGACAAATATGAATTGAACACCTAAAATACATACATCCTTTCCATCTGGAAAACATCGCCAGAAGAAGTCCGGACGAGGTCGACCTACTGTATTTTTTATTGCTTCAGTAAATACTGATGTTATTAAAATGGAGAACATTAGACCTGTGCCAGCAAACAATTTCCTGTTATCGTCTCAAACAGTTTCATTTCAACAAATAGAATATGCTTGCTACCAATTAAATAAATGAGGGGTATTTAAAATTTAATACCCAGCACAGCATGGTGAAGATCATAGACATCTCTCCTTCGAATATAGACAACAACAAAGATCAATATAGGCAATAAACCTGCATACATCTAACCATAACAAAATAGTAAATGACAAGAATCTTGTTAATGTAATTATTCAAGGAATAAAAAGATCACATATTATAACTGAAGCAAAACTTACAGGAACAGCCCATACAGGAACTGTATTACTCTTCAGGGGATATTTGAGATCGGTCATCATATCCTTCCCAACAAAGCGATGGAAAGGATGGATAACGTACAGGCCAATAACAATCAACACGAGGAGCAAGAGAAAGAGCCAATCATGTTTGTGTGTTCTCACAACTGCATATCCATGAGAACTCACAGTATGTGAACCAAGTTGGACTTCCCTCGTCCTGAATTCCTACAGCACCCAAAAACCACAATTGAGATTAGGAGTTGTCAGGAAAGATGTTCAATTCTTCTTTCACAAACACCAGCAGATGTCCAACATGTCTACATAACAAAACAATCAAAGTCAATAAGAGTCATCCTTTTGAAAATTTGCATTCTTGTTACCATGCTGTGTATCTTCATATACTAATAATACGAGGGTCAAGGGTAATGCAATTGACAACAGACAACCTAGTAGATATGTTTCATCAAAATAATGTGAATAATAGCATTTAAAGAAAAAACAGAAGTCCATCAGCTCATGAGCAAGAGAAAAGACAGTATAAATGTATGATGGTGTTAGATGGGGGAATTCCATCTCTATTAAAAATCAATATGCATTTTGCTTAATTCCTATCTCTGTGGCAAGGAGCTCAAATGACATTGTGAACAGCCTGATTCAACTATAAACTGGTAATTTACAACAGTTTTAAACTGCTGACAGAAAGCTGTGTAGAGAAGAGACTGTTAAATGCCAGTTATAGAGACATATGTGATATGAGAACATGTATTCTTATTCTTAAATGATCATTAAATATTACTTCAATCCCTCCACCTCATTTTCTTGTTTAAGAAAATACTCGAAACATATTATGTACTCATAATATCTTCAGAGCCAATATCGTAATGGCCAAGCCTGAAGAATCTCCTTCAGTTATTAAGAAAAATCTTATTAGATTGTATACCTCTTCATTGTTTGTGTCTATCAATGGAAAATTAATGGATGAAAAGTGAGCACCAGTAACAGCAGATATCCCCAGCCTCCTGCCTGATAAATCCTAGGTAATTCCAAAGAAAGCAATATCAGGGACAAATACCATTAAAATAACCTGATTTGCTTTGTCTCTTGAAACTTTTGGCCCTTTTTTTTGTGTTTTCATAGACACAACAGATATATGTTAAAGTTTAACAAAGCTGCAAAATGTCCAAATAAGAAACCTGGAAAATCTTATTTGTCAAACACATAAACATTTTAAATATAACCGAATTTTTAAATCTATTTATTCAGAAGGAATGTCAGCATCTCTGGCTACATGTATGCAAGAGCATTTGTTCATCACAAGAATGTAAACATCAATCAAACACAGAGACCAATAATTTTAGGATTCTGGGAAATCACCACAAAACAAAATCTACAATAGTAATCGAAAACAAATTACACAGCCTGTTTTAGTACAAATGAACCAGAAGGCACAAAGCAACTGTTTAATGAGAAAAAAAAAAAAGGGATTAAGAGAGGGTGAAGCATTGGTTAACATAAGTTCAAGAGTTACGAGCCAAAGACAAGAGAGTTCATTTATCAAATCAGACGCAATAAATTAAATGAACTGATATGATCCAAAAAACAGCAAGCCAGCATTTATAAATGTTCTGTTTTGGAAGACAAAACATTATGTCACCAACTTAACTTAGAAGCAAAGAACAAGAACATTGTGCGCATTTAACTTGATCTCTGATCAAGAGAAGAAAGGATAAAAGCTTTACAAATATGAATACAATCCATTACCTTTATCTTGGGAATTAATTAAATGGTTTAAAAACATCAATTATCACACAGATCCATAGATCAATTAAAAACTTTATTACCATTAATATAGCTTCAAAAGCTTAATTTTTGAGCTTCAAAGCAGTATCCAGAGAAATTCAAGCATTCAACATAGAATAAGCGTGACAGAGAAGAACAGAGTTAAAGTAGTAGTAAAAAAGCGCTGACCTGAAATCGGGTCCTAACAGACTGAAAACGAAAGAAGGTTCTTAAATCCCACCAAGAAGCCATAGTGTGAAGCAACGGAAAACCATTCTAAATAGAGACAGGAAGATTGGGAATATCTAATGAGAGCTAGAAAAGAAGTGAAAAGTAAAGGGTTTGCAGAGAATAATAGCATATGCTTGAAAAAGAAGTGGGGAATTTCAATTTTTATCCACACGCAAAATATGAAGTGACAGAGAAACTGGGTTAGTTAGGTCACTCATTCACAAATTACTATTGTATGGATGATGTGATAAAAAAAGACAAACAAAGCGAAGGTGGTGAAAATTAAAGCGGCTCCTAAATTATTGCATTTTTTGGTGTTTAGATAAACTTATACCAATCACCTAGGTGTTAAGGACTCTACTTTGGCATATGGAAACATGTAATTGTCTGTTTATTCGTCAAACTATCTAACTTTCGAGTATTACTTTAACATAGTACACATACATTTTAAGGAGTTTCTTAAGTTTTAACTGCCTAAAGTTACTTTTATTAATGAAAAAGTTACAATAGAGAGGGAACTGGTTTCCATACATTTACACAGTAACACAGCGATCGTTAGGGCTTGTTAGAGGGAAATTTAGGAAATAAGAACTTATTTTTATGAGTTTCTATTATTAGAGTTTATTCCCGTAACTGTTAAGAGTAGAATTGGATTTTATATAAAAACTGAATTATAAATGTTAAATATTATTTTATTTGTTAAAATCAACAAAATAATACTATATATAACACAAAAAAATATTATAAAAAAATTTGGTTTATTGGCAAGGTGGCATCTTCTTTTGGTGTCATATCTATCAGGAGTCCACCCAAGTGGCCGACGCATTGGCTAAGTACGGGTTCATCATTTTTTATTTTTTGATTTTACTCCTTCCTTTATTTTGTTGCAAGATTTAGTCTATGAAGCCCTGATACACTAAAATGACAAATTTTAAAGATGCCATATTTGTGTCGGACACCACACCGATACGGTTTTGATACATCGCCGATAAGAATCTGAGAAGTATCAATTTTATTTTATGTAGTATTTTTTTCATTATAAAAAATATAGGACATTACTAGGATACAACAGCAATATGGTTTAAGGTGAAGGGAAAACTGAAGCTGTTTTGGGATAAGACTCCAATACAGCTTGAATCATTTTTATAATTTTAAACTTTTAAATTTAAGAATTTTTAAATCAGACAAAAAAATCGTGGTTCTCCTTCTCCAGCTAGCAGCACGACAAGTGATCATGTGTATAACCAGTAAAATCTAAAATGAGATCGAGTATGCTGTATTCCATAACATAAAAGAAAAGAACTAAAATTATATATATAAAAAAAACATAAGTAACTATCATGTTTGTTTATATGGCTTTTGACCAGGACGATGCATTTAAGTACCGAACAATATCATTGATTACTCAGTTCTCCTCCTTAATTTTGGTTAACAAGTGGCTGAAACCAGTTGTTAGGGCTGATGTTGAGGTCAGAGATGCTTGTAGTATGCTGATACCCTGCACCAACATGGTAAAACTAAAGTAATCTAAGCTAACACTACTACAAATTTAAAGCAAACAAAATAAAAAAAAAAATAAATAAAGAGTTGAGTAACAGGAATGTTCATACGGTGTAGTAAAGACAAAACACAATCCGACCACATAGGCGTCACAACCAAATCATCAATTGCCATGTACATTGTTGGTCCGTCCTTTTACAAATACTTCACGTTTTCCTAACTCAAATATGGGATCAACCAACTCCATAGTTGTGCATGTTTCATCGACTCTGTTTACTTTCCTAAATGTGAAAGTTAAATACCAAGAAGTAAGTTCTATTTTATAATTATTGTTGATTCTTTGCTTAGTTTCACCAAAATAATTCTGGAATGGGGGCATGGTAAATTGGGAGTGGCTGAATGCTTAATTTGAATTGTGGAGCAACCACAGGATTAACAAGTTTGTTCTTTATTTCCTGTGTTTTCCAATAATCTTCGTCTAAATCAACAATACTCTTATACAATCCATCAACATCAGCCCTAACAACTGGTCTCAGCCACTTGTTAACCAAAATTGCAGTGGAGAACTGAGTAATCAATGATATTGTTCTGTACTTAGGATACATCATGGACAAAAGCCATATAATCAACATGATAGTTACTTTTGGTTCTTATGCTGAGTTTTTTTTTTTTTTTTTTTTTCTTTTAAGGTGATGACATTAAGGCTTGACTTAAAACATGTTACATACACATTTCTTTTAGGGTTGAACAAATGGAACAACAAAAGATATCTCACTTTTGATGTAAAAGAAAGAAAATCCTATACTGAGCATTCCAAGTTGAACAAATGGAACTGCTTTTTGCTTTCAAAACACATAATAAAACCCCTATGTGACATTGAGATGATGGCTCATATGGTATTAAGTTCTTACGAATAGCAAGTTGGATATTTTGGATTCTATATTCTATCCTTCCCTTTTCCTCGAAGGACAAAAAAAAATATTGCTCTCCATTTCACCATCTCCAATTGAAATTTATTGTGTTAGAAATATTTTCTTATATAATTTATTAGTGGCTTGCATTCTAAATAGCACCACACATGCACCAATAATCAATTATCAGTTATTTTTTACAATTTCAAAATAAAAAATAAAAAAAATTGTTTTAGTAGTAAAATCCTTTAACGTTGTTATGGATGGAACAATGATGAGAAACACTTGAGCCATGTGGGAATGACAATATTAAAAGGAAGGGAAGAAGGGACATAGTGAGAACATGTGTTCTGTGATGGGAATTACATGGCACTCACTAATAGATATGTTGCCTCACACACACTCACTCTTCCCTGCTTCTAAATTTTAGCAGTGATAAATATCAAGAGCCATAATTATCACTTTTTCTATTTGATTTCACTATGTATCCCTAGTGTTTTTCTTTCCCCTAAAAAACTTTGTCAAATTTGGTATTACCTTCTTTCTCTTCTTAATAGTAAAAGGACTGATATGCCGAGCTGCAGGTGAAGCAGTCTTCTGAAACTTTGCTCCCCTTGCAGGAGTTATAGTGCCATTAAGTTTGATGCTCTTTCTAGACACGGCTCTCTGGAAGTTCTTGGATGAACTCTTCTCGCGTTTTCTTGGCCAATTGTCAAACTCCTCACTACTACTAACTCTTCTTGAAAGCATCTTCTCTTTGGTGTAAACCTCCAGCTCTTGCTCCAGTTTTGTTTCTTTGAGTTCTCTTTGAGCTATTTTTGTTTCCATCAGTATTTCCTTCTCGCTGGCCTTGAGAGCTTCAATCCATGCCTCAGCTGCTGCTATTTTTTTATCAGCAATTTCTTGTGCTGAGGCTGCATGATTTCTTAGATACTCATACTCAAATTTTGAGATAGTGATCATGGAACTATGCTGTGTTGTTAAAGCTCTTTCTCTCATGGTGGTCTCAGTAAGAGTTTTTAGCTTCTCTAAGGCTAGAGCTTCTGATGCTTTGGCTACTTCTAGCTCTTGCATGACCCCTTGCAATCTTTCCTCGGTCATTTCTATCTCAAACTCAACTTTTTGAATCTCTTCCTTGCTGGCTGCAACCTCTTGGCTTACATCCTCATTTTCCTTTGTTGCTTCTTCTGTTTCTGTCTTCAGCTTTTCAAGAGTATGAGACAGGCTCATGACTATAGATCTCGCCTTTTCCTCTGCAGCAGACACAGCTTCTAATTTAGATTTTGCTCTCAAAATCTTGGAATTGAGATTTTGAACTGTTGAGTCCACTTTCCCTTCCTTCTTCTTCAACCGATCTGTCTCAGCAGTGACATGCTTCAACTCATTTCTTATGACATCCATAGAGGCCATAAACTGAAAACCTTCTTCTCTAACCAAAGCTAATTCTTTCCTAGCTGCTTCCAATTCTTCCGTTATAGTTTGTAACACTATAGAGTATTCTGATTCCTCCCCCTTCCTGAAACTTCCTTCCAATTGCTTTACACTCCCATCTCCTTGAACCCTTTTATCCATATCCTTAACTGACTTTAACTCGTTCTGCAAGAAATCAATATCTGATATTGTCACAGCCAATTTCATTTCAAGCTCCTTTGACTCATCAATCTCTTCAATGGCCTCCTTCAACTTTCTCCTCGCACTTTCCAATTTTAATGAAAATTGATTTGCTTCCTGTTCTCTCTGGGCCTCAACATCTGCCAGTTCTTTCAAAGCCTCGATCTTGGCCAGTTCAGCAAGTACTTGCTCCTCATTGGCCTCCTCAATCTCCCTTCTAAGCTCTTCTGCAGTTGTTAAACATGCTAACATCTTTGAGTTCGATGCTTCAATTTCCTTCTCTGCCCTGGATTTCTGTTCCATCACAGAAGCCACATCAAGCTTAAGCTTGAACAATTCCTTTTTGAGATATTTCAACTCTCTCATGACTTGTGCATACTCATAATTCTCATTCCTCTTTGCAACAACAATTGCCCCGTGGTTGCTCTTCCCCCTCTTCTCTAGTCTTTCTACATCTAACATTTGTGTTTTTGCCTTGTAACTTGACTCCTCAATCATAGAAGAAAGATGCTTCGCTGTCTTCTTCGCATTCGAAAGCTCAGATTCTGCTTGAGCTGTTGCAGATTCTGCAGTCCGTTTGCTCTCTTTGTACCTTCCAATATCCCTTCTTGCTCTGTGGAGTTCCCTTGTTCTTGAAGAGGGCTTCTGAGGATATTGAGGGAAAAAATAAAGATTTACTAAAATAATGCCTCAATAGTTCACAAATTTTAAATACACAAGAGATGATTGCTTCTGTTCTCTGAAGCTAAACATACCTTATCATCATAGAAGTTAACAGCAGCTTTAACTGATCCAACTCTTTTGCCACCAAGCTCTGCACCATCCATCTGATTTTTCCAAGGTATTAACAAATGTTGCCAATACTATCTATAGCTTGATTCGGATAATCAGAATTGTTCTTTTTTAGTTTATCCTAAGATATCAGTTTCAATTAAACACCAACATGAAACAAATTCTGTTACCTGAACTAAAACACTATGTGACATGACATCTAAACAGTGATATATATGAAAACATCACAAAGGAAGCAAGTGCATACCTGGGAGTGTGCTCGATGGCTGGTTAGCTGGTAAAATTTAAAAAAGTAAGGTTAAAATTGTGGTTGAGAATTCTATGCTCAAATGGCATAAACAAGAACTTATGTAACAAGAAGAGGGAGAGAGTATCGATGACTGGCTGGTATTGGAATTGGACACATCGCTTCTTGTCCCTTTCTTATTTTTTATAATTTTTTTCCTTACATTTTCAGGTCCCAATTTTTTGATTTTTCAAATATTTCTTGGGACCACCTACTTTTCATTTTCACTGGTTTGTCTGTTTCATAGTAGTTGTAAACTTCCTTGCTAGTAAAAAATTGAAAATTGTGTTATCATTAAGACTTGTCCTTCAACACTAGAGCAATTAAATTCTATTTGAATATATTTTCACTCCCTAAATTTCTTTTATAGATTATAAGTATTCTCTTCATTGTAAAACTTTTATCCTAAGTATTTAATGCATCAATATATTTAAAACCAAAAACCAAGACTATTAGTTAATTTAAAATAATCTTACGTTAATTAATTTATATTTCAATACTATTTAAACTTTTTAAATTATGTTATTCTATTTTAGAAGCTTGTAATTAAGTTTATAAATTGAAAATTGTTCTTGATTGTGTTGGTTAGAACTAGACTCAAACTATTTAAGAAAATTTTTGAATTCAAGTCTTATATGAAAAATAAGATTGAAAGTAATTTTTTTTATTAAAAATAATCACACTAAAATTCTTTGATGAAGTACATACTTTATACCTACCACACAATAAAAAAAAAAAAAAAAATCCAGTGACAAGCTAGTAAGTATAAGTAATAAAGGGAATGCCAGAAAATGAACATAAGATTTAAATGAATGCTGTCAAAACCATTAACCGCATTGAAGCTTAAGGAAACGACAATCTGCAACAAAACAGTTTAACTTTTTGTCGTAGCTTTAGGCTCTCTCTTGTATCAATCTATCACGTTTTCTAAAGTCGTTCCTAGATACAAAGTAATAGCTTTGCCACAAGAAATCATTGGCCCAATTATCGGCCACATCTTCAGATGCAAGACCATCAAACTGGGTCTCTTACATGCAAGATGCAACCACCAAGTGGCTAAAATTAATATTTAAAGATGACCTATCCCAACCAACACGATATGTTATTGGAAAATCTCTTCTTTATACTTGGTGTAAATTATATCATTATTTTAGTTTTTCGATATACATATATTGATACAAAAATTCACGTATAATTTTGTATTATTTTACATAAAACTATAATATATCATTTTTTTAATAACTTAGACTATATAAATTATATAGACCAAGTTTATAAACAAAAGTCTCCTGCTAGAATGGAATAATAAAATAAAATAAAAATAATAAAGGACTTAACGTAGTTTAGATAATGACCATTTATTGTTAAGATCGACAAGTTTGTGTTTCTTTTAAGTTTTAACTACTCTATATTGACATGAACAAAATATACACGCTGAGAATACATAACTAATATTTAATATTTTTATTTTTGACAAATAAGAGAATTAATGAAGAAATATGATAAGCCATCACGAGATCCATCTTAATGGTCATCGCCCCATTGTGGTCCTTTCTTTGTTCTCATAGTGTGAAAGTTATCTTGCGCAATTACTATGTTGTTTGAGCTATGTCTCTCCGATCCAAAATTGCTTTGATTTAGTGACAAAAAACTCATATGGGCCTTCAGACATCAGGCAATAATTCTCTTTAACACTATTATAGAGGTTTATGGATCAATATTGTTCAAATGTGTTGGGTTATCAACTTTGGGGATAAAGACTAAAGGATGTTATTTTGCACTTTCACTATTGTTTTATTCATTGCATTATGGATAGTTTTAAATTATGTTTTTATTATTATTCAAAGAGTTATCTAAAATACTATAGGCAAATAATAAAATAAACAATTTATAAAAACTAAAACTAAAATAAAATATATATAATTTTGTAAGGACAAAAAATAAAAAACACTAAATTGGTATATAAAATCTCTTAAATTAAAAATATATTTTACTTTTTTGAAGTGATTTTATTAGACCAGATCAATAGCCTTTTCATTAATTTTTTGCAATAATGAGATGTGGTAAATGTTCATACTCATATTATGTATCTATAACCAAGCTTGCTGCATGCTTATTTTAGTTGAATGGATAATCTTGAATTCGAATCTTAAATATGTAATATTAAATATTAAAAAAAGAATATTTCTGCCCAATTTAATGATTTGTCACTAATACAAAATACATACGTGATATAAACTAAAAGAAAAAAGTTCATACGACATTTTTGACAATTTGTAATATATGACAAGATGACCAACCAAATTAGTGTGACATATGGAAGAAAAGATTAACGGAATTTAATAAAAACACTTGAAAATATCAAAGTAAAAACTTTTTTTTTTAAAAAAAAAGTTAGTGAGAAAACTAAAACATAAAACCGAAACGATGATGAAAGTTAAAAGGCATCATCATATATATTTTTACGCGGGTGTAGTGGTTCCGACAGCGGAGAGCATGGTATTCAGCAATTAAATTTATTTAAGAAAAAAGTAAACATGAAAATTGAAACCAAGATCTGACTGACAGTCTTCTCTTCTCTTCTCTTGAAGAATGGCCTAAGATCAGAGACAGAGTAGAAAATGGACGTGGAGAGATCGTCGCTGTGCAATTGCGTGGTGAACTTTCTCTTGGAAGAGAACTACCTTCTCACCGCATTCGAGCTTCTTCACGAACTTCTCGACGATGGCCGCGACGACCAGGCCATTCGCCTCAAACACTTCTTCTCCGATCCCAATCTCTTCCCTCCCGATCTCATCTCTCGCCTCAACTCTCTCCGAGGTACTCATCTTTCTCTTCACTGTTCCAATTTGCGTTTTCTATTTGGCGCCTCCTTCTACTGCTGCCAACTATACATAATAGGAATGGATATATGAATTGTTCCTATGCCAGTGAATGATAGGTCTTTTGTGCTTTCTGCAGACCGAATTTTGTCATAACCTTTAGAATTGAAAACGACGATATGCATTGTTGATCACAAGATTAAGAAATTCTGAGGGAGATTACAATACGAAATTAAGCCATTCTCTAGTACTTGGACTCCAATTTAATACATAGGGTTGTATATGAGTTATTACATTTAGGTGTGGATTTAATGTTATTTATATCGACTGTATTGGCTTCCTAGATATGGGCATTGTTTTTGTCCGTTATGCAATCTATGGGGACTTTAGCTCCATATAGGGAGTAAGAGTAGCTATATAAGAAATATCAAAGTGCAAGGTGGTTTGATTTAGAAGGCATGTATACTGTATCCTATCCTATGCTTACGATATATTCTCTTCTTTATTTTCATTCTTGCAATGCAGTGGCTGATCCTCAAACTTTGCTGGAAGAGAAAGAAGCAGCAGAAGAAAAGTTAGCTATTAGTGATTATGAATTGCGTTTGGCTCAAGAAGATATCTCAAAACTCAAGAGTGAATTGCAGAAGAAGGCAGAAAATCTTAATGAACTAAATGGTATTTTTCTTGTTTTTAAAGATATTTTTTTTTTGTCTTGTCAATTTGACCTTCTGTGTCATACATTTTTTACATTAATATGTATGGTTATGTTGAAGGCCTTTACTTATGGCAATTTTTCGGCTTTTTGCCATCTTCCATTAATAACATAATCCTGGCATTGAAAGAGTATTCAACTAAGTTACTTAAAGAATTGTCTTCATATAGTGTAAGAAACGGTAGTCTACATTCAAAAGGTTGTAACATATGACTTGTGGAACAAATGACAGTGGGCTGGTGCAAGCTTTGGAAGAACAAATGAAATTTTCATAAGGCTTAGTGACTTGCAATTCCCCCAAATATTTTTTTCTGTTGCAAATGATACTGCTATACTTCTGAGTATCAGTTCTAGTTTAATCTTGTTTAATATATTCCCAAAATCAAATATTGTGCAGAATCAGACCCATTTATAGTTTGTTGACACCCACTACCTTTTGGCTAATAATGCAATTTGGCTTTGTAGGAGGATATCTTACATGCTCTGCTCCTGCACTTCTTTCTTTTTCCTCTTTTGGAAATTCTTCTTCTTTTATACTACTAAAAAGTAGTACAGCACTACAGCTTGGAATACTTAAGATTTTCTCCTGTGGTTACTTCTTTATGCCCAATATTGTAATTCTTATGTGCTTCTATTTTTTGATGCAGCTGAAAAGATAAGTGGAGATGTTTCAGTGAATGATGGGCAGCAAATTCAGCAAAGGAAGAATTCTTCCTTCACCGATTTGGGTCCATTAAAAGAAACAGAACGTCGAGATCTTAATTGTGCTGTAAAGGAATATTTGCTTATAGCTGGCTATCGTCTTACTGCAATGACATTTTATGAAGAGGTTGGTACATCTGTATTGGCTTTTGTTCCCCTTTCCTGCCCCCTCTTTCGGTGACTATGATTTTCCCTCATTTGTTTTCTCTCGTCTTTTTTTTCTTGTTATCTTTTTGGAGGTGGTGGGTAGACTCTTTTACTTTTTAAGAAGCTGATGGCTACATTCTTGTTTGAAAACAGACTTTGCTGTCAATTCTTCCAGTTTCCAATTTTTTTGTCCTTTAACTTTTTTGGTTTGTGCTTGGGAAATAAAGTAGTTACACTCAGCAGCTGTAGTAGCTTCATGTATGGACCACGGACCACTCTAATATGAAGAAGGCATACATGGAATATATGAATTGTATTATGCTATTTTACTTTTTTATTTTGGGAGTGGGATGATTGGTCTTGGATAGTATTATCTAAGGTTGTCAAACTCGAGATTTTACTCAGACTTGGGAAGGGGTAATAGAATTGTAAATCGTGGAGTTGTAACATGAAGCACAAGATTCTACAAGATTCATAAAATTCTTACATATGCATATAAATTCATATATATGCCACATTTTATTGGCCTGGGCATTTCTTGTGCCTAATTTTAGCACTATTTTGATCTGCTATACTTTTTGCTATAGGTTACAGACCAGAACTTGGACAGTTGGCACAACACACCTGCATCTGTACCTGATGCCTTACGTCATTATTATTATCAATATCTTTCGTCAACTTCAGAGGCTGCTGAGGTGATTTTTTTATATTCTGATTGTATCGGCATGTTTCTCATTGCATACTACCTAAACTAGTGCTGAGATTGTACTCAAGAAAGAAAGGTGCTGAGAAATTGTTTGACTATATTCTTTATGGCTTTGCTCCACATGACTTTGTAAGCTTACACCGTTTTGTGGATTTTACATATTGCACTATGCATTTGTAGGTTTTTATCTGCTTTTCCTTCTGCTATCATTATGTTAGTTTATGGGCTTATCTGTTTAGATTATATGGGCTTCATGTACTTATCTTGTTGATGATCAGTCTGAGTTTGGAAACTATAATCCAACCTTCCTAACTTCTCTTTCACAGATATTTTTCTTTATCACATGGTTTCTATATGTTATTTGTCATGAACCAACTATCCCAAAAGCTGTTAGGTCTTCAATGGCACATCAATATCATGGTCATGGTTCTATATTATGTCTAACAATATTTGATTGGCATAACTGCTCAGCTAAGTAGTTCATCGGTTTTCAAGTTGAATTGGTCAGTCTATTTGGGTTTTAAAACTACTGAACAGGTTTGAAAATGTTGCATGGCATTATCTTCAAATCTTTGCAGTGATGTTGATAGCAAATGAGTTACTGTGGATTAATACTAACAGAGAAAACCTCAGAGAACATTGCTCTGATTACAAGGCTAATATGGCATTGGTTGTTTTGAATTGATTTTTAGTTGTTATTTTGAAGTTTTAGGTAAGTACTTTTACCAAATTAATCCAATAATTTTCATTTCGTATACTGTTTCTGCTGAATCACACATGATGCTAATGCAGGAAAAATTTTCCCTACTTAGAGAAAATGAAACATTGCTGAATGCAAATAAGAGGCTGAATCAAGAAAAGGAGAACTTGTTGAAGAACAAAGATATGGCAGATGCTCAAATAGTCACATTAACTAAGTCCTTGGATGCAATGCAGAAAGATCTTAAAGACAAAGAAAACCAGGTACTTTCTTCTTATTTTTAAAAGACGCTAACAAACAATATGCATATTTTCAAATTTATGATATACTAGTTTAACTTTTAGGTGCAAGTTTTGAAGCAATCCTTGGAGCACCAAAGAAAGGAACTCAATGATTGCAGAGCTGAGATCTCTTCCCTGAAAGTGCATATTGAAGGGTCTCACTTGGGAAATAATCTGGTTGTCAGTGATGTTAATAATGTTCAATCTGAATCTCTTGAGAAATATAAGGAAGAAATTATGAAATTGCAGATGGAAAATGAATGGTTGAAGGAAAAGAATATAAGATCTCCTGAACCTGGAAATTTTGTTGGTTCTGAAAAGGAAAATTTGCAGACAAATGATAAAGTGATTGAGATTCATGAAGACCAAGGTGCAATCTCTGACCCTGTTGATGTGGCTTTGGGTGCTGTACACAATGAAGATGCTCAATCACCAGTTGTACAAACTCTTGCTCAGTATGCTGATAAACATGAGGATACATTGCCTGAGTTATTTAATCCTGCAAATACAAATAATGCTTTTGAAAATATCAAAAACGTCTCTGAACAAAATGTTGGGCAACAAACAGAGGACAGAAGCTTGCTTGTAAAATCAGACAGTGTGAATGATGGAGCAATATCTGAGAGGACGGCAAGTTCTTTTTACTCTTGGCTTGAGGAAATCCTTAAACATTATTGCTTGTTGGTTTCATATTGGCGTATTGGTTACGTTTTTGAATCAATGAGACTGAAAAAATGATGCTAGTTTTAGTCCAGACTTTCTTGTGTTAAAAACGGTGATCTATAAGTACTGTTGCTGATTTTCATTGCCAGTTATATAGCGTGTCTGAAAATTATAAAGATAAAAAATCTCTCCCTTCTTTATCCAAAAGAAATAAGAGACAGAATGACTAAATTTTAACACAAGAGGTCTTTGTCTACATCGTTCTGTAATTTTATTATTTTATTCTTATATATGTGTATATTTTAACAGGGGTTAGGAACCATTCAGATACTTGCAGACGCTTTGCCTAAAATTGTTCCTTATGTCTTGATCAACCATCGAGAGGTTTGCTTCTCAATAAATTTATTTATCTTGTTCACTTTCCTATATTGGCTGCATCAGTTTTGTTTGGTTGCAGGAGCTCCTTCCCTTAATAATGTGTGCAATCGAGCGCCACCCAGATAGCAGCACTCGAGATTCTTTGACCCACACTTTGTTTAATTTAATAAAGCGGCCTGATGAACAACAGAGACGAATAATAATGGATGTGAGTTGGCATATTTTCTTAACTTTTTCTAATGAATGGTTTAGAGTGCAGCTTTGAATTTCCCTGTTGTCGTTTCAGGCATGTGTGAACCTTGCAAAGAATGTTGGAGAGATGAGAACAGAAACAGAATTGCTTCCTCAGTGTTGGGAACAAGTATATTCTAGCCTCAATTTTAAACCTACTCTTTGCCATTCTAATTTTGGAACAAGGTTTTCAATTTGTTATATGTTACGATTTTAGATCAGTCACATGTACGAGGAGCGTAGACTGCTTGTTGCTCAATCATGTGGAGAGCTTGCAGATTTTGTACGGCTGGAGATTCGCGATTCTCTTATTTTATCTATTGTGCAGCAACTAATAGAAGATTCTGCCAGTGTTGTTCGAGAGGCTGCTGCTCGTAATCTGGCCATGCTTCTTCCACTTTTTCCAAACATGGATAAATATTTCAAGGTCAGCTTCACTATATTTGCTTCGAGGCAATCATGGAGAAGGTTTCTGACTTGAGACTTGGCTACAATGTAAGCTCTAGAACAGGTTGACAAGACATGGTCTAGGGAATGGAGCCTTCTACCCTTACTATAATATGGCAGCATTTTTCTTAAAAGAATAATAATAAATATTAAGAGTTGCTCCAAGTCATTGTTTTTTCTGTTGACAGGTGGAGGATATGATGTTCCAATTGGTATGTGACCCATCAGGAGTGGTGGTGGAAACTACTCTCAAGGAATTGGTTCCTGCTGTTATTAAGTGGGGGAACAAATTAGATCATGTTTTGAGAGTTTTGCTTTCTCATATTGTAAACTCTGCCCTGGTATTAGTTTGTCTTTGTACTGTCACTGCTCCATTGTGTTTGAGAATTTCATTCTGACAAATATTTCTTTTTCTAAGTGGAAATTCTTGCCCCATTCTGCAGCGTTGTCCACCTCTTTCTGGGGTTGAAGGATCCGTTGAGTCAAATCTCCGTGTCTTGGGTGAAAGAGAGCGCTGGAATATAGATATTTTGTTGAGAATGCTGGCGGAATTGCTTTCTTGGGTGCACCAGAAAGTAATTGAGACATGCCCCTTTTCATCCACCACAGAAACTACCCGAGCTGTGTTATCTACTGCTTTGCTTGAATTGTATGCTAGGTAAGCTTAGCAAGATTGGTTTATGGCAATGACCTTAGTCTTTATGTCACATGCTTCCATCTGAAACTTGAGACTCATGTTGTAATCTATATGCATTCCACTGGAGATGCATAGCACATTTACATACACTGCTGAATGATAAACTGTTTGACCGCACTGTCAAAGCTGTTAATGATCTTTAATGGTTTCCATTTTTGATAGGGGGCAAGTTGAATGGGATGCCTTTGAATGGATGCATGTTGAGTGCTTTCCTAATTTGATACAGCTGGCTTGCTTGTTACCTCAGAAAGAAGATAATTTACGAAGTCGAATTTCAAAGGTCACTTGTCTATCTTTTGAAGTTTTTTATTCAATTATTTTATGACTTATGAATTATGATCATAGTTTTTTCCTAGCTTTTGCTGACATAAGTCATTTAAATGCAGTTTTTGTTATCTGTTTCTGAAAGTTTTGGGGATTCCTACGTGACATGCATTATGCTTCCAGTATTTTTAATAGCAGTTGGGGATGATGCCGATTTGACATTTTTTCCTACTTCCATCCATTCAAGAATTAAAGGTAATCAATTCTTCAATATTTCTGTGATTTTCACATAATTACTTCGTATATGACTTTTCACTTATAGGTTTGAGACCAAGGTCTGCTGTTGCTGATAGGCTCTCTACAATGTGTGTCCTTCCGCTTCTATTGGCTGGGGTTTTGAGTGCTCCTGGAAAACATGAACAATTAGCAGAATATTTGAGGAAGCTGCTACTAGAAGACAATTCCATGCAGAATCAATCAACCAAGCACACGCCTGAGATTATTAATGCTATCCGCTTCATTTGGTATGATTAGCATTTAGCATCATAAACATTCTTAAAATATATTGTATTTTTCTCCAATATTCATAATGAGCATTCTTTGTAATGCAGCATATATGAAGAAAACCATGGTATGATATTTAATATACTATGGGAAATGGTTGTCAGCTCTAATGCGAGCATGAAAATAAATGCTGCTAAGTTGCTGAAAGTTATTGTAAGCTTATTGTTTCCTTTTTTTCCTTGTTGCATCTCTTACATATGCCAAAACTAACACAGGGGTGTTCATTAATAGGTGCCACACATTGATGCAAAGGTTGCTTCAACTCATGTTTTGCCTGCCCTTGTTACTCTTGGATCTGACCAAAACCTGACTGTAAAGTATGCCAGCATAGATGCATTTGGTGCTGTGGCTCAACACTTCAAAAATGAGATGGTATCTATCTCTAATATTTCTCCCTGTTTTCTGATTAAATTTTGATGCCAGTGCAGCTCCACATTTCAAATTGCTGATCAAATAAAATATCTTCCAGATTGTTGACAAGATACGTGTTCAAATGGATGCTTTTCTTGAAGATGGTTCCCATGAAGCTACTATTGCTGTTATTCGTGCGTTAGTGGTTGCGGTACCACATACAACAGAAAGACTTAGAGAATATATCCTTAACCTTGTTTCTGAATAAAATATGTTTAGAAAAGTGCTTAATGTCATAACCATTTTGATTTACTTAGTTATTCGTATTTTGTTGGCTTTCAAATTCTCAAAAATTTTATTGTTTGTTTCTTTAACTTGACATACATCTTTTGTCCAAGATTTCCCAACTTACAGCTATGCCAAATTCATCAAGTGATTTGATGCGTCGACGAGAGCGAGCCAATGCATTTTGTGAGGCAATCCGTGCTCTGGATGCTACAGGTTCACTCATTTAAAAATTATATTAATCTTGTGTCCACAAATCCTGTTGTGCTCTTTTTTTGTTGTTGAAATTATAGTGTTTTAGGTATAGAGATAATAATCTTAAGATATAATCTCTAAGATACTCTAAATTATTTCAAGACTATGAGATATTTTTCATATATTACCCCGGTTATTTTGTTTGACGATTTAGCACTTTTTTTTGCCTCCATTTTGATTGTCATTTTACAATATCAATGAAGCATGAATTTTTTTTTTCTTTCTATTATATCCTTTCCCATTTATTGTGGAATGAGAAAATAAAAAAGAAGTATAGATAGGAGAGAATATAATTAAATATGAAAAACAAGGGATATAATACAAAATTGCATAATAATTTTTCTGAAATCTGAAATACTAACTGTATTTCTTAACTCTTGTGCCAAAACCTTTAAATTTGGCTTGTTTAAATGAGTCGAGCTTAAGCAGCCTTGTTTTTCTACAAGCCAAGCCTAAACTTCTAAGTTCAACTCAACTCATTTACACCCTTATGCTAGAGTCTAAAATTGCAACATGAGATGTAAAAGTCGGTATATGAGTTTTAATTTCCCATGGAGAATTTGTTTTGCTGATTTTTTACATTTCATTTTCGTTTTCTTGTAGATCTTCCTGCAAATAGCATTCGGGACTTGTTCCTGCCTGCTATACAGAATCTCTTGAAAGACTTGGATGCATTGGATCCAGCACACAAAGAAGCCCTTGAAATTATCATGAAGGAAAGATCAGGAGGAACTTTTGAGTCTTTTAGTAAGGTGATGGGTGCTCATATTGGCCTTCCATCATCAGTCACTAGCTTCTTTGGTGAGAGTGGATTGCTCGGAAAGAAAGAAACCACAGAGCCACCATCAGAAGCAACTGTGTCTCCCAAAGCTGCTGCACCATCACCAGCAGAAGACACAAGATTCAAGCGCATCATGTTGGGAAATTTTAGCGATATGCTTCGTGGCAAGGCAAAAGCCCCAGAGGAAGGTCAGAACCAATAAGATGCATTTCTGCATGGATTAATTTTGCTCGTTCAGATACATCTGGTGAAGATCATTGTTGTGTCGCATATTTACAACAACCAAGACTTGTCCCAATAGGTGAGATTGACCACTGTTGTTTCCCAAATATTATAGACATTTTTTTAAAATCATTAGTGATTTTTCATAGATAGAAGAGGAAAGTATAGATAAATATTTCATTGTAGTTTTGTCGTATTTTTGGCGTGTATGATCTATTATCAGGCCTTGTGTCGGGGACAGGAGAGATTTGAATGAGGAGCACGGTAGAATCTTTTAATTGTAAAATGAATTATCGTATGCCCTGTATTGGGTGCTGTATTGACTTTTATGGATTGGGATATTTTAGGACTTAGAACACACCATTGGGGAATCGAGCGATTTAGTGCGGACAAGTCTGTTACTACTTTCTTAAAAGATAATAAACCAACTGATTGAATAAAAAATATTTGGTAAAATTAACTAAAGTGTTTGGTAATCGTAAAAAGACAAAAAAAATTATAATACAGTAATGAGGATAAAAATTAAAAAAAGGGTTTATAAGTTAAAATGGTACATGTTACATGATTAGCGTTACAGAAAATGTTACGGAGGCTAAGTTTGTTTTCTATGGATGCATCAAAATTTGCCTTGATGTGACATAATTGATTGAGGTGTCCATATGATCATCCTTTATACCTCCATGTCCGTATTGATGTTCAGAATTGGTAGTGTTAGAAACTGAACCTTAGCTAAAATCTGTCTATAGTCCATGTGCATATTATGGCAGAGCCACTAATTGTGTCTGAGCCAAATAACCCACCACAAAACGAAAATATACATAACTGCGGTTGGATAGTCAGAAAGTTTTTACATTCTCAAAAAAATTATATTGGAAAATTATGATTTTTATATTTGATACGTAATAAATAAATAAAAGATTATCAGAAAATTATAATTCTTGGGAATCAATTTTAGTTCATTTTCTCACAAAAACATTTTTAAGGAGATCAGAAATTCAAGTTTTTCGAATGGAGAAAAAATTTTAATTAAACAAAATGACTACATTATCCTTTTTACATTTACAAACAAAGTTATTGTTTATCCAAAAGCTTTGATCTCCACTATTTTTGTATTGTGTTTATGGTCAATTTTAATTTTTATATTTCTACATTTTCAGGTATTTTTCATTGTCTAAAGTTATTTATATTAGACATTGTCTTTGTTAAGCATTATGTGATATAGACCACTAGCGTTTATTTTTCTATTGTCATACCAATTTTGACAATAGCAATTAATCATTGGCTTCCATAATGTGATTCTATGAATACAAAGCCAAAAAATAAATAATAAAATGTCAAAGTTATTGAGAAGATCATTCAATAATTACGGTGTATTTTTTTAATGAAAGGTATATTTATATAAAAAAATTATGTGTCCAAGAAAGTTTTATATGTAACAAAATGTGAGAATCTTTTTTTCCCCGAAAATATATTAAGACTACTCAAACGCATTTTACACATTCCACATTACACATGATTTCCAAAAATTGAGTTTCTCATGAATCATAATTCTCAGGTATATAAAAACTTTTTGACCACCAAATGCCACCTAAAGGACACATCAATATGGAAGAACATATTCCCAATGAACTTAAAAATGAAAGTTGGAGAAAAACTTCTCATATTCTCCTTTCGAAACCAAAACTTCTCATATTCTTATGGGAATATCACTTTCCATCTCTCTTTATGAAAAAAAAATAGAAAAATATAATAAAAAAAAGGGAGTTAAAATATTTCCAAAAATAAATAATCCTCGATATTTAAAAAAAAAAACTAAGTGATTTAATTTTTAAAAATTTAGGACTCATTTAGGGTGGTTACTAATTTTTGATTTTTGGGTTTCAAATGAATGCAATTTTCAAAACAAACGTGTTTGACAAAAATGGAGTTGAAATTGTTTCCAAATCATTTTCGAAACACTTTTACCCAAAACTAAGAAAAAATGTTGTGAATTTGGTTTTTAGTTTAAAAAATACACATTTCTTACATTTGACAAGGACACCACCGCTACCACCATCATTGTCACCACCACCACTGCCACCTCTGTCATTACCATTACCCCGACCACAAGCACTACTACTACCACCATTCGTGTCACTGTCACCGTCACCGTCACCACCATTGTCACATCCGTCATTGCCATCACCCTGACCACAAACACTACTACCACCACCATTCATGTCACCGCCACTGCTGTCATCATTATCACCACCACCACCTTCATCACTGCCACCAAAACTACCACCAATGTTGTTGCAATCACCACTACCACCACTTGGTGCCACTACTAACACCACTATCGACTGCCACCATCATCGCCACTGACGTCACCATTACCACTGGCATTGTTATCACCACCACCACCACTATTCGTGTCACCGCCACTATTGCCATCATTATTACCACCACCTCCATCACTACCACCACTAATGTTGTTGCAACCACCACCACCACCACTTGGTGCCACTACAACACCACTGTCAATTGCCACCATCACCATCAGCATTGCTATCACCACCACCACCATCAATGTCACCACCACCGTCATTGTATCACCACAACCACTACCAACAACACTACCTATGTCACTGCCACCACAACCACCACCAACGTCGTCGCAACCACCACCAAATCGCCACCACTTGTTGTCACCACCAACACCATTACCGCCACCACTCCACCACCACCACCACTGACATTACTACAACCACCACCACCGTCATCACCACCACTAACACCACCTTTGTCACATATGTTACCACCACAACTACCAATGTCGTCACCATTCGCTGTCACTACCTAGACCGCTACCACCACCACCACTGCCACCAATGTCACCTCTACCACCACCGCCGCCGCCACCGCAACTACTATTGATATCTTTGTCATCGTTATTGTTGCTAACATCATTATCATCATCATTGTCTCGTCACTACCACACAAAAACAGTTTTAAACTAATTTAAAATGATATAAAATTAAACTTTCAAAATGAATTTATTTTAAACTAATAATATTTTAAAAACTGGTTTAAATTTGTTTTGAAACTAATACTAAAAACTAACTGTTATTTTTAAAAATTTCGATACTCAAAACTACGAGCCCTTGAATTATCAAATATGCAATTAAAGGAGTTTAACTACTTAGTTGTTTTCTAAATTTTTTGAATTTTTTAAAATAAATCCTTAAGCTTAAAAAGTTTTTAATTAAGTCCTTGACGAAATTGACAACTTTTGTATCAAAATTGTGTAATTTTTTTATTTTATAAATTATCAAATGGATAGATTTTTAAAAAAATGAGTAAATCGTGCTTCCTGAAAATAATATCAACATTAAGAAATCGTACTTACAAAGACAATATCACTTTTTCAGTTTTTTTTTTGTTTTTCTTAAAAAAATTATGGCAGTTAAAATCTAAAACAAATTGCTTCTTCAACCGCCACACAAAATGAATATTTGTGTATTTCTTATGTAGCAAAATAATTTGTCACTATTTTCTAACTATCGCAATTTTATTTAAATAAAAAACAAAAACTAGAAAAGTGAAATCATCTTTGGAACCATGATTTATTCATTTCCGTATCTTTTTTTTTACCTATTTTGGAAATTTATGGAAAATTGTATCATTTTGATACAAAAGCTTGAAACTAACAACAGATCGATCAAACAGAAGTCATTCACTCAATTAAAAAAATTTATATGATCAAGGACTCAATTTAAAAAAAAATTAGGAAGTTATTTAAATTAAAATTTTTAGAAACCAATAAAATAATTTAATCTAAAAAAGGATAAATATATACGAAGAATAAAATAATTGAAATAGTAAATTTAAATATATAAAAATAGAGAAAACAAAATACAAACTCAAAATATTTGTTTATAGTTTTATGGTTAAGTTAGTTTTTTTCATGTTTAATTTGGTTATTTAATTTTTTATACTAAAAAATGTGTTTTGTGATGATTTAAAATTATTTAATAATGATTTTATATAGTCATAAAATGTTATTTTTTAATATTATTGATCTAATTTAGATGGTATGATCAAATTAAATCATTTTTAAAAATTATAAGACCAAATTAAAATTTAAAAAAATAAAAAAAAATCAAATTAAATCTATAAAATAAAAAACTAATTTAAATCAAAATTATCAGAAAGTACATTTGCACACGTATGAAGTTCCACCACAGGACATGCAGGGCCGTGTCTGACATGCAGGGCCGTGTCTACTAATTCTATGTTATTAGGCAAATTTTATGTTGAGTCTATTATAATATAATTTATGATTTTTTTATTTTATTAAAATATAATTTTTGTTTTTCTTTTTTTTAATAGTTATTTAGTGTTTTAAATGAGATATTATATTTTTATTTTTAAAAAAAAATCATAATTTTAGTTCTTATATCTAAATTATTAGTCATGTGACATAATTTTTTAAAATTATTTAATTACTAATAAGTTTAAGTTATTAAAAAAATAATTAAAAACTACATATTCAACTTTTGAAATTAGTCATACCAACTAAAATTGTGATTTTTTTATAAAAATTGGAGGACAAAATTTCTCAAATAAAAAATAAAAATAAAAATTATGAATTTTTAAAAAATGGAGAATAAAATGTCTCGATTAAAAAAAATAAAAAATTTAAATTACTTATTTGAAAAATAAGAATACTAAAATTACATTTCATTATTTTTATTCAATCACTCACTATCTTACAATAATGTTGATATCAAATTGAATATAAAAAAAAAATTCTCTTGACAATTATAACAATATTTATGTATATACATATTTTAAAATTGTATAATTTTACTAATAAAGTAAGTACTTAGAATATAATAAAATTTATTATCAAATAAATTAAAAAAATAATAAACTTATACATAAAAAACTAAAAAAATCAACTAACATAAATTTGAGGCCTAAGCCTAGCGCCTCATTGGCCTTGCGGCAACCACGGCTCTGAAGACAGGTATCAGTATGAGTGATGTAGACATGTTCATGCATTTATTGTTATGACTTGTTTTATACTTTAATTAGTTGAATACATGCATTTGTACGAACTATGCAGGTTTCCGATAAACTAATGGTTGACAAGTCCTGACTAAAACATCTAACAGCTTCATTGTCTACACCATAGTTCATAGTTCTCCCCTGACATTGATTACATTGGCCACCACAATTTTACTCTGATACACGTTACATGCAAAATTTTTCACAATAAATACTTGTTTTTTTATATAATATTTTTAAAACATTGGCTAGCAAAACCAATTAAAAACCATATGTTCTGTTAATTAAAGAGATTAAAAAATATGTTAAATAATGTGTTGTTAACCATCCTTATAGTACCCGCGACTAGTATTTCTTAATTATGAGTAGTAATACATAAACATATCATTATATTAAACGTTCCACCAATAATTTTATTTATATTTTTCTTTTTTCTTCATATCACATTATATAAACATAACTTGATTATATTTATATTTTTTTCTGTCTCACTAATATTATGGGTGTCTATCATATCATACATTTTTGGTTACTAGTTCTATCACGTGGGTAGCTGGTAGGTAACACGACCCTGATTAAACATTTTGGGTGGTCCATTACAGTGAAATTAAGAGATGATAGTAGTGATTCACACTAGAGTTTATTAATGCCACGAACTTCGCGGTGCTGTTAATGCTAAATAATAATAGCAGCCCAACGCTCATTTGATTGTGGGGACATTGGCCATTTACTTCCCACCCATAGAAAGCATTATTATTAATTGAAACCAAACCACTAACCAGACCCACTAATTATATATATAAACGTGCCACAATTGCACATTTTCATCAATTATTAATTGTGTTAAGAAATTTAAGAGAGGAGCCAGAGAATGATGATGAAGTCTGCTATGTGTGCAGTGGTGGTTGTAGCCCTTCTTCTGGCGGAGGTGGGGCCCATGGCTGAGGCTGTGACATGCACTCCAACAGATTTGAGTCCGTGTCTTCCAGCAATCACTTCCGGTTCTGCACCTACCAGTGCTTGTTGCCAGAAGCTGAAGGCGCAAAAGCCATGCTTTTGTGGCTACCTCAAAAACCCTAGCTTGAAGCAGTATGTTAACTCTCCTAATGCCCGAAAAACCGTTAGTTCTTGTGGGATTGCCTATCCATCTTGTTAATTAATTAAGCCTTCTTATAATTAAGGTGTGTGAAATATATATATATATTGATAAACAGTTTAATTCATATACACTTTGATCCTACAAAGCATCTTGACACAAGCATTCAATAGAATTTCACCACTTTATCACAACATTTTAATAAGATGTGGTAATAAAGTAAATTCTTATTGAATATTTGGATAAAGATGTTTTATACTCATAGTTTGTGTGTATAAATTAAACTTATATTTATTATTTACGCTATATATGTCACTCTACGTTTGTGTGATATATTATACAGTCAAGTATTTAGCTATCTTTGGATATGTTAAGGATGATCATATTAGATAAATCTCTCTAGAGTTGAATATGGTGTATACACTAGTATACATGTTGTATCCAGGGACTTATCTGTGTTAAGAGCTATAAATAAATAAATAAATAATGATGTTCCAGAGTGACGTATATGTCCTCTCTTGTGCCGTTGTTGACCAATTTATAGCTCGTTTGACTTGAGTACTCATTTCACGATTTCACGATTTCACGAGGATGAACGTACGTTAAAAATATGTTGGAGGAAGGATCATCTTTGTAACTTTTAAGTTAAGAGTGATTTTGAGAGTTTAAAACGGTAATCCAAACACAGCTTTAGTTATAGAAAATTTAATTACACGTTTAACTTTCTTTAAAAAATTAAAATATTATAAATTAAATTAATAACATGTCTAGATGAAGATGATGCACGTTATAACATACTGTATGTTGTATCAAACAGAGAATTAATATTAGACAGGATTCATCTCTGATCAATTTGTTATATAGGAAATAGTAAAACAATAAAGAATATGGAGATAATTACCTTTTTTTTACGGTAATGTTTTTACATATACTAAAAAAATTGTCAAATACGGAGTAACTTTTGTAGCTACATTAAATGACTGTAAAATATTTTCAAAAGACAGCATAAAAGCGGTTTAATCCATCAAGACGGTAAAAAAATTAATGAAATTTATC
Organism: Glycine tomentella; assembly: GCA_007407185.1. NCBI lineage: Eukaryota > Viridiplantae > Streptophyta > Magnoliopsida > Fabales > Fabaceae > Glycine > Glycine tomentella. The sequence goes on from PYAF01000602.1 coordinate 2,175,389, forward strand.
AATTAATCAAGTGATATAATTAAATTAATGATTTTTACAATTAAATATATTTAATAATTTAAAGAATTTGATTTACATCAACATGATATAGAAATAAATTCATATCACTTAAATAAGATCTCATATTCAAATCTTATTATTTATCAATAAAATTAATAAATATTTTGTATTAATAACAAAATAGAATTTCATCTAAATAAATAATATTACTTTTTTACGTTAAATAAATAATATAATTAATCCCTTGGTTGAATAGCAATATTGTTAAACTATTAAAATTAAGAAAGTATGATGAAAATATTAATTAAATTAATATGGTCAAAGAACTATCAAACTTATGCATCAAGTGGTGGTGTAGAATTATTCTAATTTAAGTCTTGAGTATATAAAATATAAAATTATAATTACCTAAAATATATTGTTTATAAAAAACAAAATTTATATCAAAATTATATAATGAATTTTGTAATAACTAAGGCTAAAAAAAAATAAAAAAAATTTGAAGGTTTATATGGAATCTGGCGTGAATAGCGTCAGATGCGGCGCCAGTAGCGCCAAATTCGGCGCCATTAGCTCCAAAGTGCACCAAAAGGCCATTTTTCTTTAGAATCTAGTGCGGTTAGTGCCAGAGTGGCGCGATTAACGCGGGGACGCGGGCTGAGTCACTATAAAAGGCCCAATTGCACGATTTGTGAGCCAAAATTCACTCTTCTTCTTCCTCTCTACATTTCCACCATTGTTAAGCAAGAAAAGTTTCACAAGCACTCATTCCTTTACCAGAACACTTCACTTCCAACGTGAAAGTTGAAGAGAACTACTCAATAAGCTAGATTCCAACATTAATTTCCATTGAAAACCATCAAACTGAGAGATTGCGTTCTCTAGGGAACTTCTCAAAGTTTCGTTTTGGAAGGGAAAGAAGACGTTTTAAGGACACTCAAGCTTGGAGAAGATTTCCTCTAGTCTTCCTTGTCGATTTAAAGGTAAGAAACACAAATTCTACCGATTATTTAAGAATTTGTTCTTGAGATGAATAGTGACCCATTTGAGTTAGAGCTGAAATCAGACTTGGGTCATTTGGAAAAGTATGCTTAGGAGGTTGTTGTGATGAAGGTTTAGCCTTGAAATATGATTTTTATGAACTTTGGAATTTGGCTCTGAAGAATGTATGGGTAGGAAGAATGTTGGTTAGATTGATGATATTATGATATGTATGAGCCTAGATGTTTTTACACATAGAAAATGTGTTGAAGTAACCGTTTTAGCCACCTTGGGAAGGGAGGAGACCTGAGGAGACGACTTGGGAGCGAGAGCAAGAACTTTTGTAGCTGTACCCCGAGTCGCTTGACAGGTATGCCTTTGAATTTTGTGGTCAAAATTCTTAAAAAGGTGGGGAGAATATAATAACCAGGGTTAAAAAAAAATTTGGTGGCCTGTCTGGAAAGTGGCGCGATTAGCGCCAGATGTGGCGCCGCTAGCGTCAGGATGGCGCCAGTAGCGCTAGAAGTGGCGCGGTTAGCGCCAGAAAACCATTTTTCTCTGGAATTTGGTGCGGATAGCGTTAGTTTGGCACGATTAGCACTGAAACGCGGGCAGGGCCACTATAAAAGGTCATTTCACACGTTTTGGGGCCAAAAACTCACATTTCTTCTTCCTCTGAGCGTTTTCCACTATTGTTGAGCTTAGGAAGTTCCATACCACTCAACCATTCACCAAAACACTTCACATCCAACATGAAACTTGAAGGAAATCATCTTATGAGCTAGATTCCAATCTCCATTTTCCTTAAAAACCTTCAAACAGAGAGATTGTTTTCTCTATGGAACTTTTCAAAGTCTCAATTTCGAAAGGAAATGAGGCGTTTTAAGGACACTCAGGCTTGGAGAAGTAGTCCTCTAGCCTTCCTTGTCGTTTTAGAGGTAAGAAACATAAATCCTACCGTTTATTTAAGAATTTATTCTTGAGGTGAATAGTGACCCTTTTGAGTTAGAGCTGAAATTAGGCTTGGGTCCTTTGGAAAAGTATGCTTAGGAGATTGTTGTGATAAAGGATTAGCTTTGAAATATATTTTTTATGGACTTTGGATTTTGACTCTGAGAAATGTATGAGTAGGATGAATGTTGGTTAAATTGATGATGTTGTGCTATGTATAAGCCTTAGTGCTTTAACAATATGTTCTCAAGAGGCTATATAAACGGTGAAAATGTGTTGAAGTAACTGTTTTATCCAATTTTGATAATCATTGAAATGTGGTATGGTTAGGGTGTTGAACTCTGTGAATTGGTTGATGTAGAGTCTTAGGGAGACTCTAGTGTCTTGGGTTAGGCCGAGATAGATCCTGTTGGGGATCTGTAAGTCACTAATTGGGTAACTAGTTCTTATAACTTGAATTAGAGGAATAAGAGGTTAAATGGAAAAGAATAGTGTTTCTTTTCATTCTAACGGTTGAGAACCGTTGTTGATTACTTATGTGCCTTTGTATAGGGCGTGACACCGAGGGTGTCAGTGGCGGAGACCACAGTTCAGGGATTGGACAGCAGAGCACTGTATTGCCAGGTAAGTTCTTTGTTCTTGGAAGTGTTTCCCATTGCTTGAGTTCCACCATACTCTGAGGAAGTGATGGTTGCATACATGATTCATACGCATTGAATTGGATGTTACAGCTTTCCTCATGATAATATGTATGCTTGTTTCTGTGCTTGTGTATGGTTGCTTTTCGGATAGATCTTCTGACCAGTTAGATAAATATGGATCTCCTTAGGAGTAGAGTACAACTCCTAGTCGGTTTGCTTACGTAAAGGGTGTATGATCCCTTAACACCAGAGATAGGTGGTCCCATCGCGGTTGAATCCTATTCTCGGAGGTGCCATATACGTGAATCCATGTGTAAAGGGGTAGCTCCCGATGGGATGACACGGGTGTGAGTTCCAGTCTTACGCTGAGGACTGAGAGTCCTGATGCTGATGATGATGCATCTTTGGCAGGCATAGTATCGCAAATACACATTAGAGCTAGAGAATGTCTATGTGTTGTTGTGAGGGCCAGGAGGCCTGGTGTTGTGATACCTTTGATGTTGTGTATCATGGAAGTGAGTCAGGGGGAGGAGAAGCCTCCAAGAATCTTGAGCTTGCTGAGATTGTATCTCACCCCGTGTGTAGAGATTATATTTTGCAGGTGATGCATCTGACAGAGATGATGGGTCCCAGGACGGGAGACCCTAGTAGGGACAGACATTATATAGCTGTTTGGGCAGTATTTTGAGAGCTCTGTGGCTCACTGTTTTATATTTATGATGTATTTTGTACCCTTGCGAGGAAAGATGTGCGTGCACATATATTTTTGGATCCAGTATGGATTGTGATGTATAGACGTTGTATATTTTGTATCCTCTTGTGAGGATGTGATATGTGAGATCATGGCACAGGGTGCCTATTCATTTGTATAGTCACAGTGGTAATTTTGATGATGTATATATTTATATAGATACACATGACTTTTGATTCTCCTGATATATATGTATGAACATTATTGTCTTTACCTGCCGTTCTTTATGTTATATGGATCATAGAGGCTTGTTGTGGTGTCTTAACATTCGTATATATAATTGTGGATACTTACCATATATAATGAATCAAGAATATGGTTTTAAAAGGAATTGACAATGACATCATGTTTTTTTAAAGCGCTTTCGTTGGTTTTTAATGATTGATTTTAAATTAATTACTACATTAATTTAATTAAGTGATTGTTAATACACCGGATACATATAGGGGTATTACAGATTTCTAGTTATAAACTTTAAATTATAATTTGAGTAGAGATTCAGAACTTATAATTTTCGCTCAAATCATAATTTAAAATTTTCTATCTAAAATTCAAACTCAATATAAGTAGTTATGATAGGTGATGGTTCAATATAAAACATTTTTTTATCCAAAGTGATAATCTAAGTCCCTTTTTATATGATGTTAACCTGGAATAACACCACATCACCAGCGTTACTTAACTGATGGCCAATTGTGATAGAAGGTTCCTTGTGGCCAATGTGTTACCATAGTCTCACGCGTGCGGTTAATAGGCGAGAACGAAATATCCAATCTAAGTATACCCTTCAATTGTATGTTTGTATTGAATAGTTGATTAAAAAAATTACTATAACTAGAACATGTCGTGATTGTAAATTTTTTTTTTACATTAGTAGCTAGTTGATTATAAATTTTTACACAATTAAAAATTATTATTTAAAAAAATTATGATTTCTAGCTACTTCCAATTAGCAGCTTGAATTGATCCTAAAATATGTCCAAAGTTTGTACATTTTGTTAATATATTTGTAGCTACTACTCTTATATCATTTCAATCTATCGTACAATAAAATATAAATAATCTATTTACAAAATGTATAATTTTAGGATGATAAGAGCAAGAGAAAGTTTTGGATTATTACTCAGAAGTTATCTCAAAGGCTTTTAGACACGACAGTTGTTCGATTTCACAATAGACTAGACTACTAGACAACACATCATATCTAGTTATTTATTTAATTAGTAGCAGAGTAGCATATTCTAACCAAACACAATTACATGCCTGTGAAAAACCAATAATTAAAGTCGCACAATACAATCGACAATTTGTCCAATTGTGAAGCAGGAGGGGTTTCATGGAATAGAAAATTTCAGGACCACAATATACGAAGTTGTGCTAATACAAAGAATCTTAAAAATGCTATTAATTTCATTTAATAATTTTTCATAAAGTATTAAAAAAAAGTGGTTCACTAATAAGTGTTTCAAGAACACTAGTTAAGTAGTCATTGATAGAATTTCTTATCAAATTTAATAATTATGCACTATGATTAATTTTTTACATTGTCAAACAATAAAAATATATTATTGATATAACTTTAAAATAATTATTAAAATCAATAAAGTTATCATACATAATATTTTTATGATTTAATAATAATATAAATTATTTTATAATGTTGTATTTTCTTTTGTATTATTATTTATTTAATGGAAATCCCATTTTGAATATATTAAAATTACAGTGGAGTACATAAATAACATTTTAAAAAAAAAATTTCACTTTTAATTTCTTAAGTAGTTTCAAAACATTTGCTTTAAAAAAATACTATTACTATAATGACACCGCACTCTAATCTTATTGAATCATCATGTAAATAGTATTATTATTTTCATTATCATTATTATATAATTACTTACAAATCAGTCATTAATTAATTAGGAACTTTTATATGAAATTAATTGCTAATTGGATGAAGTTATTGCGTAGGCAGTGACAAAGCAAAAGGTATCCTATTCCGAATTTGCACTTGTAATTTGCCAACGTATCCTCGGTGTTTTCCCCACTCTTAATTGCATGGTGGTCAATATATATATATATATATATATATATATATATATATATATATATATGTATGTATATATTGGTGAACACATATAGTGGTCAATGCTAAAATTGCAATAAATAAAGGAAATGCTAATAAAGGGATATTTTATTCGAATCTAACAAAACAGGATAAGTGCTGCACCAAACAAAACCTCATGTGTATATTTGCCAGTACAAATTAATCCAAACGTTTGACCCGCTTCAGTGACACGTAGGTTCCTGTTCTATTGTATTAGTAAAATACTGACTATAAGTCTAATACGTGTGTCTTGCAATATTGTGTGCCCCCTTTGCCCTTTACTCTACTCAGTACTAATTCATTATTGTCACAAGATGATAGTTAAAAAATGAAACTATTTTGTTTGTAAGGTTTATATTCAATTTTTCTTCTTTTTATTTAGAGTATCTTTAGTGGTAAATCTTAAATTTGGATCTTAGACCACTTTTTAGTAGATCTTATAGTATCACATAAGATTAAAGATCTCTTTAATTTTTTCCTTTAATGGTATATCTCATTTTGAGATCTTAAGGAGAGAGAAAGAGAGAGAAAATTTATTCTTTTTTGAACAATGTGCAGATCTTGAAAGATGTTGTACAAGAACCTATTCTCCATGTTAGAGATCTCTCCACTTCCTTTATTAGGAGATCTAGTGAAGATCAGATCTTGAACTCAAGATCTTTACTTAAAATGTACCACTATATTCAAGTTTTTTCTTTAACCTTGTTAGCAAACAATTATTGTGTATGTTTCTATTGACATTTACAATGTCATCCATTATGTGGTTTGGAATAGGTTAAACTCCTTTACCGTTAAATTGTTCTTTATTATTATTTTTAATTGTTTTTTAAAAAATTATCAACTCAAATAACACATGGCCTTGGACTATTAATAATATTTTATATAATATATGGGATGAATTATTAATCGTAGCATTCAGAATAGTATGATATGTTATTTTACAATATAAAAATATATCACGAGGCCAATATTGTTTTGTTTAGTAATTAACCATATATTAATACCGATAATCAAATCCAATTAATTAATAGCCGGACCACCCTGTAAAACAGGTTAATTATGAATTTAGATTCTCTAATTAATAAATAAAAATATATACAAGAAATGAACGAAATCAGTAGAATAGTTGATATATGGGAAAGGGCCGGAGTATCTTTTTTTCTCCTTTTTTTTATAGAAAACTTTTTTTCCCTCTTTTATAACGTGATAAAAATGATTAAATTAATTCAGTAAAAAGATGATTAAATTAATACGGTTGGATCATGATCTGTTAACTAATTAGGAGTGATTTGATATGTTTTCTCTTGTCTTAGTTTGAGTACTCCTTGTGCTGAAACTAAGTCTTTCAATATATTTTAATCTTTTTCCCTTTTAAAAAAATTAGGAGTGATTTGAATTTTTTTAATTTTAAATTTTATAGAAAGGATTTTTTTATTAAAAATTATTTACTATACATTTATATTTTCCATGTAATAAATGTTTTTCCTTAATGATATTTTTTCCTTTTAAATACTGAAAATCAATCTTTAAGAATGAGTTGACAAGGTCATGAGAATTAATTTCATATGTAATTAATACCATATATAATTATGTTTATCGCTTATATTTTTATTAGTATCTGTTTATATATATAGATGCACAGCTTAATTAAGAATACATCCCAAACAAAATAAGAGTTAAATATACATATATATGATTAATGTAAAAAAATTATTATAAAAATTAACAACCTAATCTTAAACTTATAAAAAAAACTTATCATAAACAATTTTCTTGAAAACTAAACCGAGGAGCCATTTTCGCATCATCAAATGCACAGCATCCGACGTTAAAGTCAACAGTCAACAGTCAACAGATAGAAATTTAAAAGAAATAAAATAAAATAAAACGTGTGTATAGCCTTTCAAAAGTAAACAAAAAGAAAACGAAATTGAAAGCTATGAAAACGTGGATCATACGCGGAGCCACGAAAATGTTTGTTAGTTTTTCTGTGCCTCTGCGACCCCAACGTTGTTTCGCTCAGTATATATCCCTTTGCCGCCCTCGCTAGGTTTATGTTATTCACAAAACCGAGGGCGGGCTTCCATCATCGCTCACCAATCAATCCTTATCTATAATTTATAAATAGTGCCGCAAAAGCCTCATCTCATTCTCCACCTACACAAATACAATACATGCATAGTTTTTCTTCATATCTCGCCACATACAACAATGTCCACCGATCTCTCTGTCATTCTCCCTCGTGTTCTCATTGTCTCTAGACGAAGCGTTCGCAAAAACAAGTTCGTTGATTTCGTTGGTGTGTTATGTTTCCTCCTTTTCTTTCATCTCTTCATTCAAATTTACTTCTAGCGCAATAGTGCAAATATGCTATTGGAAGTGGTAAAAAACTTTAGCCTTTTAACCGGGTCAAATGATGTCATATAAATAACATTGCCAAAACCTTAGTCTCTAACAAAATCGAATGATGTTATGTGATCTACTTAGTCAATTTCACCCGAGGGAATAAAACTTTGTTATTATCGTTGTAGTGCTAATATGTGATTCCTTAATTATTTTCCAATCATGTGCGTGAAATTAACATGGCCCTTTTGATAAAACGTGTTATTATGTGATTTTTTTTCTTCTTCAGGTGAATATCACCTAGATCTTATAGTAGGGTATGGCGCGGTGCCCGTGATTGTTCCTCGTGTTTCCGGGGTGCACATGTTGTTGGATAGCTTTGAGCCAATCCACGGCGTGCTACTGTGTGAAGGAGAAGACATTGATCCTTCTTGGTACGAACAAGATATCGCGGGTCTTTCACAAGAGGAATTGGAAGAGATTAGAAGGCTTCATGCAAGTGACACGGCCATTGACAAAGAGAAAGACTCAATTGAGTTGAGCCTCGCCAAGCTATGTCTCGAGAGGAACATTCCCTATTTGGGAATTTGCAGGGGCTCACAGATTCTTAATGTTGCATGTGGGGGTACCCTTTACCAGGACATAGGGAAAGAGCTTTCAATTAAGTGTCTCGATAGCCAAAGGGTTATGCACATAAACTATGATGATTATGATGGGCATAGGCACGATGTGGAAGTGGTTGAAAACACCCCTTTGCATCATTGGTTTAAGGATTCTTTGGAAGAAGGAAAAATGGATATTTGTGTTAATAGCTATCACCATCAAGGGGTCAAGAGATTGGCACAACGTTTTGTGCCAATGGCCTTTGCACCTGATGGCTTGATTGAAGGGTTTTATGACCCAGATGCTTATAATCCAGAAGAGGGTAAGTTCATTATGGGATTGCAGTTTCACCCTGAGCGTATGAGGAAGCCTGATTCGGATGAGTTTGATTACCCAGGATGCCCCTTTGCTTATAAGGTTTGAAAATATATGGTTTCTTTTGAGATCTATTTTAATGTTAATGCATTGGCAATTTGAGTTGAAATTTGTAATTTTGTGGAAACTCTGCAGGAATTTGTAAAAGCAGTTGTTGCTCATCAGAAGAAGCTCAACAGCTTAACATCCGTACAAAAGCCTATTAAGCTTAATAAGGAAATGGAAATCAAAAGGAAGATTATTGTGCGTAGTTTCTCACTTGCCAAAAACCTATACATTGCTGGCCGTGGAACTAATTCCACCAAAGAGACTGAACTCGAAGCTGGAGCAGAATTTCTTGAGGTACTAACTTGCACAACTAGGAAACTTAAACTAATTTGACACTTTTTCCCATTTGTTTGGAATAGGGACAAAACTTAGATATAAAGCTAATTCTAATTGAAGAATATTATTAAAAGTACTTCAGTTTTGTTCCTTATTTAAGTTTTGTCATTATAGTAATATTTTTTGACACTTCAACTAATAGGAGATAAGGATAAGCAAAAACATAACATGATGTTGCTATCAAATTTGAATAAGGCATACAGTTGTAACAGCTCAAATTATCCCTTAACTTTATCTAGCTTGTTTATTAGCATCCTTAATGTAAACACTTTATTGGCACCTTCTTTTTGTCTCTTAGCATGTGGTGTACATGCATCATTTTCCTTTGTTTAAGGAACACAACACGACAGATTATCAATTTTTCTTTTCTTTCTCTGTATTGATTTATGTATAAATTTGCAGTCCAACACAGCCTTGAGTGTGCAACAAGAGAATAGGTTAAAGCAAATGGGTGCAACGGTTAGGAATGCAGGTTCCTACATAGAGAGACTGAAGCTAAACGAGGAAAGAGAAAAAATAGCAAGAAATGTGATGGGGAAAATGACCGTGGAACAGTTGTCTGATCTCTTGTCTTTCTATCACACTATGGGACAAATTTGTTCAGAAGTATTGGATATAAAGATACATGGCCTTGTCAATGACTTAGGTTCATGATTTTGTTCCTTAATTTCTTGGCCTTTCGTTGACCATGCAACGTTTATTTGTTGCTAGTTAGATGCATGTGCTCCTTTGTGGGACTCGGTGACTGTTAGGGGAAAGGGTTCTCTGTTTATTCCTTTTGTTTGAGTCTGTTAATTCCTTACGACTTGGGTATATCAATCACCAGTGTAAAGAACAGATAGCCACTGGCTTTTGGAAAAAGTTTCAAAAGGCAAATGTTAAGTGCAGTGATTAAGGAAATAAAATTGATTTTTTTATAATGCTATTACTGTATATCATTGTAAATTTTAATATAATTTTAGTGTAACTTCTATAATTTTTTTATTAATTTCTTAACTAATATCCAAAAAATATTGGTCAGTAGAATTCTCAATGCTTGTATGACTTTTAATCTTATTCAAATTATTTTAACTAATATATAACATTTTTTTACTCAATTTAGTCTTATGTAGGAACAGGTTCAGAAACCTTATAAAGGGGCTGAAATTTTTTTCTTCCTTTGTAATTATTTAAATGTCTAACTTTTAATAAATAATTTTTTTAAAAATAATTACTATTTTTACACATAAAATTGAAACTAATTTTTATATTAAATAATAATAATCTTAATTGTTATTATAATAATAATAATAAACACTACTTAATTTTACACAATTTTATACTAAATTACAATAAAATAACAAATACAAATAATTTTACACAATTTTATACTAATTAACATTAATCATTATTATAATAATAATGTACAAAATTAATTTTATAATAATTAAATTAAAATATTTATATATATAGATGAAAAGTTTCAAAAGGGGAAGAGAGAGGGGGGTGTCTAGATCCGTCCCTTGTCCTATGTTATTATCATTCAATTTATTAGTATGGAGTATTTGATAGCTTCCTCGATGATTAATTTTGTTCAGAAAACTTTGCTAGCTAGCCACCTTTGGTAGATCTCTCCTCCCGAATCTCAACTCTCAATCGTATTTTTTTCATCCCCAAAACTTAAACATAAAACTTTACTTAAGAATAATCAAATTAGGTATCACTTGAACTAATGGAAACAAACACTTTAAGTATATTATCTTAGATTTTTTTATTTGTAAGAATCAAAGACGATATCAAAGAATTTATAACATGTATACATTATATCCAATCAATTGAGTTATCCATCTTTGGCAATATTTTTTTATATGTAGAAATTAAACACGATACCAGATTTATAATATTCACACACCTAGCTAGTTTAAGCAACCATAAACCATAAATAGTTACATATTGAAATATTAAAACAATGTGAGCTTATAAATGTAACGTATCACTAAAAACTAACAATTAAAAGAGTAATATTTTTTAATCACATATTAAATATTATTTTAAATAAAAAAGTAAGAATAATATAACAATTTCAATGTTTATAAAAATAATATTGAAAATTTTATTTCATAATTATATATTTTAAAAACTTTTTGAACCTTTGTAATTATCGACCATGTACTATGTACCTAGGTTACTCAAAATTTGGGTATTTACCTAATTTAACCATACTTAATAAATAATTAGATTATAAGTGTGTATTATAATTATAACCGGTTATTATTTTTAAAATAATTATATATAATCAATTATATAATAAGATATATCTAAAATCAATTACATAAGACGAACAAAAATAATTTATTTCTATAAAAATAGTTATAGTTTTATAACCAAAATGAATTTAGGATTGTTGAAGATGTGTTTCTTATATGTACGTATACAAGTTTGATTCACTTTGACATCCTTTTCCTTTCAAAAATAAATTATTATTTTATAACTATGATTATTTTGTAAATAGAAATAAATTATTTGAAATACCCCTAACTATAAAATTAGGTATAATTTTTTACCTACTTTTATATAATTAGTTATATAAAACTATTTATAATTATTTTTTTTAAAACTAGTTTTTTTCAGTATTCCTACATGTACCGTGGCACCTTTAGACAAGTCACAAGCATGCCTAAGCATGTACGTTGACTCAGTTTATTAACTTCTCCAACTCCTTTCCCTAAAGTCTAAGTTGCAATTTGGCTCGGGTTTCCTAGAAACATCAAAGTGTTGAAATTTTCTTGCATTGAAAGTGAAGCATAAATTGACTGGAGAGTTCCCAATATAACAATCTACGCTCTGGTTTATTGATTCAAAATTCATCTTCATTTTGCTCAACCTGCACCTCAACCCCAGTACTGCAACAATGAAACATATGCTTCTTGAGCCTTATTTCATATTCATTTTGTTGGTCACTCATTTATTACCAATTCTCCAACTTGTCTTTGTGTGGATGATGTTACGCTTTTAACTGCGGAACTAACAACTTAAACCTCAACTATCCGTTCTATGGAGGAAACAGAGAATGAATACAAGAACAACACATTTGATAACACTCCATTCCAATGTTCCGATGATGATGGGCTTGTTAACGTCACGCTCTTTTATGATTGCTCTCCCAATATACAACCGACTCCGTTTACTTTTGAGTGTGCTGGTGGTAAAAATGTCTACTACACTCCCGTAACTTCAACTTTTTCTTACGAGGCGCCTTGCAAGATTGTGGTGATTCCCATTTTTCAAAACTACAACACTTCACTTGAATTTCAAAATGGTTTTGAGATTGAATGGACTAATATTCAGTTGTTTAGAGTAGTTCGACATGAAGTTTGATCATTAGTAGCCTGAGCTGTTAGACACAGAGCACCAACCCATAAATTTTCTTTGTTTTTTCAGGGTTAGGTAATACCAATTTGGCATTTTCTAACTGAAAATAAGAATATTTGTTGCCTTGGTCAAAGAAAAGATTGATAGGTGACCTAAATTTACATCTGCATCAAATCAATAGTACTGATGCACTTCAAAACTCCCGTTAACCTCAATTGTAATCTCCCTCTTCCATTTATCTATTCCAGTGTCAAATCCTCTGTCTCTCTTCTCTACCAAGCTATTATTCTGAGGATGCAACTTCTTCTACAAGGCATCCTTTTCTCATTCTTGGTCATAACCATCATCCTAAACCAGATTCCAACATCTTGTGCTGATGATGATGTGCATTATCTGAAATGCGGTTCTCCATTTCATTGTGCAAATCTCAAAAACCAGAGCTATACTTTCTGGGGATTCAGTTGACCCCTATACTGTGGCCACCCTGCGTTTAAGCTACAATGCACCCGGTGAAGTAGCAACGGTTACCATTATGTCAGAGAGTTATAGAGTTCTTGAAGTCAATGACTCTGATCATAGACTCAAACTTGTAAGAACTGACTACTGGAACAATACTTGTCCCACTAGCCTCAGGAACATCACCATAGGTTGCACTTTCTTCGATAATGGTTCAGATTCTCAGAACCTGACTCTCTACTATGATTGTCCTTCCTCTCCATTTCCTCAACCAGATAGCTTTTCCTCTCGGTTTAATTGCAGTGTAAGCGAAACTCAAATGATTAACTATTTTGTGACGGAGAGCATGCTTGAAAATGCCGAGTCAAGTGAAATACTGGGAACATGCAAATCTAGAGTAGTTGTTCCAATTTTGGAGTCAGAAGCTGAAGTGCTAGAAACAAATTCAACAGTGGAAAATCTTAAGGCCGCTCGTGAGAATGGTTTTGGCGTGGAGTGGGAAGCAAACAATAGTTTGTGTGGTGAATGCCAAAACTCTGGTGGGCATTGCGGTTATGACCCAATCTCAAGTGAATTCGCTTGCCATTGTAGGGATGGATATTTTCCATCTACATGTAAAACAGGTGAGTAACTGTAACCTTTTAGAAACATCTTAAGTTTTCTTGTCATTCAGTGTGTGCCTTTAGAGAAGTGTATCTGATATAGAGTCACGGAAGCCTTTTAAAAACGCTGTCCAGCATCATAAGAAACTATATCTCCTTACACAGTTACTTCCCTATCTGTATTTTCAGCTATTAAACATGATGGGGTGAAAGTGACAAATAACTCCCCTGTTGCGAATAGGATCGGCAATAACAATACAACTACAACAACAAAGTCTACATGGAAATCTTCTTGATGATTTCCTTCAAAGTTTCTTTTGGTCTCCCTCTTCTCCTTTTCACCAAACTAAAAATCATGCAATTCTTTTTTATATAGTTGGGGCTTCTTGTGACCTTCTTTGTACATGCTCAAACCATCTTTCTGTCATCTAGGATCCATCTAGATGTGAATGCTTCTTCTAGCTGTAAAATATCATTCTTTTGATTTCCCCTTCTTTTGTTTACCTTGTCAATGACTTCCTAGCAGCATTACTGCGTCACCTTTCTTGGGAAACGTTGCAGATAGATCGGTAGATATTAGGTAGGAATAAGTAGCATTCAGAAGTGTTCACACATTCATCTTTCTTTAAAATATTTGTTGCCTTCTTTGACTGCAATTAGACTTGACTATTATATCTTGTCTGTTCAATAATGTATATCCGTCTCGAACACTGATCAATAGACAATAGGCTACTTAAAATTCTTGAGTTGTCATTTTAAGTTCAAATGTAGGGATAATTCACCTGATTTGGAATTTTAGTTAGTTAGATTTAGACCCTATATAGCCCTGGATTGAAAAGAAAGCAATTTCCAGATTTTGGCAGTTCTTTATCAAATATCTATAAATAATTATTGCTTCCTGACTTTGGATCTCTATTTCTGTTTGCTAATGCAAAATATCTACAAATTCCCTTATGTGGGTTCAAACCCCAAATTACAAAATGTGACAAGATGTCACCTCCTAGTGTTGTAGAACTAGAAAACCTGGGTTTTTGTCTGATAGTTTTGGAGGATTTCAAAGCAGAACATTTTTCACACAGCCAACAAAAAGGAGTTCGACATATCAAAACAATTTCAGGCAAAAACATGATATTTGGGTATGGCGTTAAATATTGCCTTATCTAGTTACAAGTCTTATCTATCTCCTATGAAATATGGCCTATGAAATTATATAAGTCAATAAGTTCTAGTTACGAGTCTTATCTATACAAAATTTTGGGTATAGCATTAAATGTTGTTTCACGTGTTTGATTTAACTTATTTAATTTTTAAGAAATAATTACTTAAATTGACTAATCTTTTAAGAAACTTAAAAAAGAGTCATTATTTCCCTTAAAATAAGTTACGTCGGACATGTTTGGCTTTTGTATGAAAACTCATGCAAATTAGGGTAGTAAAGAAGGTTGAATTCGCTTACCAAAACCTTTTGTTCATAGAAATTAATATTACTTGGCTACTTGCTCACAAGGGAAGACTCTTCATTATTTTTCCGAAACGTGTAATGGGTTAAGAAAAAAGTGATTCATGGTTGGGAACTACAAGTAAAAGACATGCTTAAACAAATAAGACAGATGGAAATATCTTGACTGGTGACGAATCCGGAGAAGATCATCACCGTTGAAATGGTCTTGGTTGGGAAACTCAACCGTTAAATCATATTATGAAATAATTGCATGAAGCTCCCTCCTAAATCATTAAAGTAACTACACTCTTTCATCCATTTCCAGCTAATAAAAACATTAAGATCGATGGTGTATATATATATATATATATATATACTTTTTAAAAACTCACATGTTCACATTCTGCAACTACACTCACTTGCCATGCATGGCATTTAAATATTTGTTTTGAGACATCATGTTATTGGATGCCACCGCATTTGACTCTTTTAACTAATATATTCCAATGTAAGAACCATACAAGCAGTTCATCCATTTGAACCAACCAGCCAAAACGTCCAAATTAAACCGTATGTACCATTGATTAAGACCTTTCAGTCATAGTTCTAGATTTTGAACAGCCACCATTCAGCCAAACTATACGAGAGTATTTATATTTTGACCATAAAACAACACCCCATCAATTTTATATACGCATCACACACGATCATCCTCATTCCCCAACAAAATAATTTCCATTCCGGCAACTAATTAATTGTATTTTAAAAGTACAAAAACAAGAAAAAGAAAATACGCATTACGCGACTGCTATTGCCACAACTCTCAGTTTATAATTTTCTTTTTCACACCTGCTCGTCAAAGTCCAAGTCAAATAAACTCAACTTCATGTTCTTTTCTCTCTCTCTCTCTCTCTCTCTCTCTTTTCTCAGTTCGTTCAAACCATGCATAGAGCCATAGTTCACACTATAACCAACAACATTTTTATGGCCTAAACCTCAGACAAACAAACAACCAAACTATGTTGTCCCTATCCTCCACTACCACCATCATCAGAGTCACCATCCTTGTCTTCTATCTCCACCATACGACGTCGTTACCACCCCATGCACAACTCTCTATCTGCCACGTGACCTCCTTCAACTGCGGCACCATCACCAACCTTTCCTACCCTTTCACCGGCGGCGACCGCCCCTCCTTCTGTGGGCCACCACAGTTCCATTTGAACTGCCAAAACGGTATCGTTCCCGAGTTGATCATCTCATCAGTGAGTTACCGAGTCATTCATGTAAACTCGGAGGCTCACACTCTCAACTTAGCAAGACTAGACCTTTGGAACGAGACATGCACCGATGTGTACGTTAACTCAACTTTTGATGGCCCCACATTCAGCTATGGTTCGGGGAACCAGAACCTCACTTTGTTTTACGAGTGCGAACCCTCTTCACGGATCACCGAAACGCCAGAAAAATTGTTTCACTGTTGGAGTAACGGGGATAAGAATAACTCTTATTCTTTGGTTGGTCCGTTTCCTTTGGACCCTATTCTTGAGTTTGTTGAATGCGATGAACATGTTAAAGTGCCAATTCTTATAGAACTGGCAGATAGGCTCGTGAAAAACCGGTCTTTGCTTGGGGAGGTTTTGATGAAGGGGTTTAATGTGAACTATATGAATCCTTATGAGACTGAGTGTTTTGAGTGCCTTGCTTCTGGTGGCGTGTGTGGGTTTGACTCTGATAACGATGAACCCATTTGTATTTATGGGGATCAGTTGTGTGCAACTCCAGGTATTGCAGCTTTTTCTTTTGGTTAATTATTATCTATTTAAGTCCTATGTGTTTTTTTTTAGAGTCTTCTTTTTCAGTTAGTATACACTTTTTACACTTTTCTCTATCTCTCTTGATCCCCTTTTCACCACACGTCAATTGGGCTTTGATATAGAACTAGTTTACACAAGATGAATCAGGTGACCCCAAAAGAGTGTGAAACACTCATTTCTCATTAGGAAATCCAATTATTAATTATCACTTAATTTGCAGTTATAAATGCAAGTTCAGTACTCATCGGTCCAATCGGTTAAGGGATAAAATAGCTTGATTAGCTTCCTATTAATATCTGGAACTGAGACTTATTGACTGCGTACCTTTTTATTTTCATCCCTCTTGTGTCCTTATCTGATTCCTTGTTTTGATATCTTTTTTGTTTGGAACATTATTGCAGGTAGCAGC
The DNA here is from genome assembly GCA_007407185.1 of Glycine tomentella. Classification (NCBI taxonomy): domain Eukaryota; kingdom Viridiplantae; phylum Streptophyta; class Magnoliopsida; order Fabales; family Fabaceae; genus Glycine; species Glycine tomentella. Next base: position 2,192,601 of record PYAF01000602.1, read on the forward strand.
AAAGTAGGTGTTGCAATAGGTAACTTTCTTTTCGTTAATTTTTTGATACAATACTTGAATACTTTCATTTCGTTAATAAATTTTACTAATGTCTATTATTGATATTGTTGGCAGGTGCTAGTGTAGGAGCAGTTGGAGCTCTTGTTGTCATTCTTGGATGTGTGTACTTTGTGTTGCAAAGAAGGAGAAAAATTGCTAATAATAAACAAAGAAGCAGCATGGACCTCTTCATGCCTCCTTCTAGCGGAGACACTTTTGCATCTACAACTAACACGTCTCAAAGTCTATCTTCTTACCAATCCTCCAACACTGACCCAATGCCGCCGAGGAGTAACTACTTTGGTGTCCAGGTCTTTACCTATGAGGAACTAGAGGAAGCTACCAAAAACTTTGACTCTTCTAAAGAACTTGGTGAGGGAGGTTTTGGCACTGTCTACAAAGGTAACAAGAAATATAACTTCCTGTGTACTAATTTCTCACAATTTCCCTTTGGTTAATTTGATCTGTTTTTATTGATCAATCTTGTGTTTGTTAATCAGGTCAACTCAAAGATGGACGTGTAGTTGCAGTGAAACGCCATTATGAAAGCAACTCTAGACGTATTGAGCAGTTCATGAATGAAGTCCAGATTCTAGCCCGGTTAAGGCACAAGAGCCTGGTGACACTCTTTGGATGCACCCATAGACATAGCAGAGAGCTTCTCCTTGTTTATGAATTCATACCCAATGGAACAGTGGCTGATCATCTTCAAGGAAGAAGCACAAAATCAACTAATTTACTCCCTTGGCCTATAAGATTGAACATTGCAGTTGAAACAGCTGAGGCTCTAGCCTACCTACATGCAAAGGGTGTCATACACCGCGATATTAAAACTAACAACATTCTCCTGGATGATAACTTCCGCGTCAAGGTTGCTGATTTTGGTCTCTCAAGAGATTTCCCAAACCATGTCACTCATGTGTCAACAGCTCCACAGGGAACACCTGGTTATGTTGACCCTGAGTATTATCAGTGCTACCAGCTCACTGATAAGAGTGATGTTTTTAGCTTTGGAGTGGTCTTAGTTGAGCTGATATCATCATTGCAAGCTGTGGACATCAATAGGAGTCGCAGTGATGTGAACTTGGCAAACATGGCTATCAATAAAATTCAGAACCAAGAACTGCATGAGTTGGTTGATCCTTATCTTGGGTTTGTGAGGGATTATGCTATTAGGAGGATGACAACAGGAGTGGCAGAATTGGCCTTTAGGTGTTTGCAGCAGGAAAGAGAGATCAGACCCTCCATGAATGAGGTGGTGGAGATCTTGAGAGGAATCAATAGTAGTGATGGGCTTGGCGCACGGGAAGAGACAGAAGTATTGGAAGTTAGGACAGATGAAGCTATACTTCTGAAGGTTTCCCCGGTTTCACCAGATTCAGTTGTCGATAAATGGGTTAGCGGTTCCTCTGTATCTAATTCCTCATAGCTTCTAAGATTTCCTTTTCTTTTGGTGAAGAACTAGATTAGATAGTGAAACTACTGTACTAGTGTTAATGAGCTAGTTTAGAAGTCATAGCCTTCACATCTATTTTCACTATAACCTTATGTTTAAACTTTTATTTGCGGCTTGTATGTTATGATGTGAAATATAGTACTAGTTATGAGAAGGTGAATTCACTGTTGATTCAAAAATGCAATACGCACAGGGGAGAGAAAAATAATACATATTTTGTGGTGTAAATATTCTTCTATGTTAGTTGCTTTGATGATGTGTTTTTGAGAAGAGTTGTGTTATTCATCTCATACAACATTTTATACAACAATATTTTTCTGTGTTTATCTTTCTCTATTGTATCATTTATTACATCTCATATTTTTCTCTCTTTAATTTTATAATTTATTGTAAGAATTGTTTACAAATAACATTTCTCTTTTGAAAATATATATACATATATATTATGTGACTGTTTAATTAAACTTTCGGTTATATATAAAGGGATTGAAATTACTGATAGGAATGAAAATAGTTAAGGTGAGTAGGTACATGACAACTGCTGAATTTCCCCAAGGGAGATGCTAGGAAGAGCGGTTTAACCTTTGCACTGCCAGAGAGTTCTTAATCAAGACTGAAAAGAATCAGAACAAAATTGACAGGTAGGTTCGGTTTCTGTATAATGCATATCCACATACATGTGTAATGTAGAACGTGTAGGCCATTTTATTCAGTTGGTCTTGTTCAAATTACCAAACAAACCAGGGGCTCTTGTTAAATACTTATTAGATTATACGGTTAGAGTCCATACATATGTGAGTATGGTCTGTTGGATTTGGATTACTCCCGTTATTCTTTCATGTTGTCTCATATTACCATAGACAAAGACACAATAATTAGTTCAATAGACTCTACGTACACAAACAATAATAGCATGCATATGAATCTGTTACTGCAATTAGTTTTTGTATCTTTCTTATATCGAGAGAAAACATGAGGGGCCTTTATGTTTCCTCCCACAACTCATGAGAAAAATAAGAATAAGAACGGATATTAAACAAATAATAGTAAGTTTATTGTAATTATTTGAGAAATATTTGTTATATATTCTTTTTAATATTTTTTTGTTATTTAGTAAAAGTTCAGTTATTACATGTACTTCGCTTAATAAGAATAAAAATGTTAAAAAAGTTTGCCAAAAAATGTGTAGTTAATATTTCTTTTCTTTTTTTCTCTATATTTTTTCGCATAAAATGTCATAAACAAATAAGACTGAATATTGTTATTTTAATGTAACTGAACTTTTGATTAGCTGTATCTATAATAAGCAATATGTTTATATACACCAGAAGAATAATCTAATCCTCAATCCTCTTTCCTCTTCACCATAATGTCTTGTTAATCTAATCTAGGCAACCAAATGTCTAAAGTCTTTGTTTCCAAATACCTATCCATGATGACATCATTAACACTTCTCTTAGCCATATATATAGTTAAATATTTGTAAAGAAAGAAAGGTCCGGTTAGTATACATCTTACTAAAAGAGTATTTAAATTCGGACATCAACCTGATAACTATGATGAAATATTATAAGTTTTTGCAGTGCTCAATGAATCATTGGACTGGACTGGACCACTCACTGAATAAATTCCACTTGGGTCCACCGGTCCACAGTAGAGTGCTTTTGAAGGCTTACTTTACCGTGTTTTCCCGGGCAATACCTTTGTTTCAGACTTCTGAGGCTAAATTAACCAGAAACAACATAAGATAACTGCACTTGACCTGCAGAATGTTTAACGTCATTCTGATAATATAAATTCCAGTTTAATAAGTTAGTATCATAACAAAATGCACAAAACAGACAACTTTTTTTTTTTTTTTTATATTTGGTTTAGCCAATTTAAATAAATAACAGGAGTAATATTTTTACCAATCTCAACCTCATAACTTAATGTTCCTTATTCTAAAGTTTGAAATAATAAATTTTGAACTGTGGACGTAATTAAGATATATGTTTAAAATAATTATAATCATGGATTTACATTAGACTATATGCTTTTGATTAGAAAGTGAGGAAATGAATTTTCTGATACCAAATAAATACGAACTTATACTATCAACATGCACGCATCCATCGTTAAATTATCTTAATTTTAGAAGAAATATTGCCTAAAAAATATGATGTAAAGATACTGCATGACAAGTTCTTATGATAGTTTTAAACTGTGTTAAGAAAATCGTATCAAGCCAGCCGGTCGAACAAAAAAAGTCGATAAACTAATTACGTGATTGGTTAAGTAAAATACAAAATTGACCTGACGAAAAATCTATCAAAAAATGACAAAACACGGGTTTATAGCATGACAATGAAAATGCTTAATACAATAACATTATGTTAACTTTTTTTCTTAAAAATTAAAAAATCAACCTACAATATTTATCAATTTTTATTATTTTAAATATATATATTTTTTATTATTAACAAATACAGTATTAATGTTCATAATTAAAACTTTCACTTAAGTATTATAACATATTTAATTTGTGTGAATAATATATCAATGCGTATAATAATGGATACAAAGAAAGGTATAATTGCACCCTAAGTAACCAATTCGTCCATAGCTTGTTATAATGGAAATTCGTAACCCGATGTCTAACTTGTACTTTAATCTATTAGACTTTTGCTATTTTGAATGCATTAATTGATTCATGTGTATATTTCTTCGGAGGCAGCTGCCTGCCAAGTGCCAACGAAATTGAATCTTCTAGGCCATGCTCATTAGTTGTATTTAATAGGTTTAGATCATCTAATTTTTTAGTATTGTATTATTTTCATAAGATTTTTGAGTCATTTATTATAAATCTTAACTCATTTCTCCTTTGATCACAATTTTTCCATTTATTACAAAATTAGGATTAGGGCATCTTTTTCTTTGATCATTGGCCATCTATACTAATATTGTTATCACTATTGTCACCAATAATTATCATTATTATCACCATGTTGTAACAACCATAAACATCATATTTTTCTTCTTTTTTCATATTTCTTTCTTTCTTCCAGTATGATGCACTCCATTTGGAATATACCATTATCTTATCTCAAATCTTTTATCTACAAATATAATTTTTTTAAATAAAAAAGTAATTGTATTTATTTGATTTTAAAATGAATTTAATTTTTTTACATTACAAATATAAAAAATGTCATTAGTTGAATAAAAATCATTATTATAATAAATTTAAAAATAATTATCATAAAATTTAACAAATTTAACGTATACATCAATTTGTTTAAAAGACATATTTTTTTAATATATTTTTAATACATACTACTTACTATTTTTTAGTCATTATATTATATTATAAGTGTGAAATATTTTTAATGCATATGTTATACTGTGAGAATAAATTTAAACGATTTTGAATTAAACTTAAGAAAAGCTTATTAAATAAAAGTTGGAAATAGCATAGCAATGTTGTCAAGTAGTAGTAGAATTTAGGGACGAAGAAAAAAGGCAGCTTTTATATTCCCCCGATAAGGCCCTCTTCCCTTCCTAATTCCTAAATCCAATCAATCATACTCTCTCTCTCTCTCTCCTCTCAGATCTCACTCTCTCTCCTCAATGCCCACTCTCCACAAATTCAAGTTCCTCGCCACCCAATGCGCCGTCTCCGGCAGCCCCACCCGCAGCCCTACCACCAGCCCCGTCATCCACCTCCGCCGCCGCAAGACCCTACGCATGTTCCTCGCCCGCCGCCGCTTCCGCCCCCCGCCGCAAGATCCGCCTCCCCTCCCCGACTCCGAGGCCCGCGTCCGCCACAAGCTCAAGGACCTCTTCGTCTCATCGCCACCGCCGCCACCCCTCAAGGACGAAAAAACAATCTTCCACCATCAGCAGCAGCAACAACAACAACAACAAGATCAGCACGAAGAACTCCTCCCTAACTCCGCCGTCAGCGTCCGATTCCGCACCGGATCTCCCTTCCTGCGTGTCGCCTCCGCAGCCGCTCTCCGGCCGGTATCGTCGGTCTTCCGCTACCGGTTACTGAGAAGAGCGTGGCGACCCGTGCTTGTCACCATCCCTGAGTAGTAGATTTTTCTCTCTACTGTTATAACTGTACGGATGACTTTAATTCCCAATTATTTATTTATTTATTATTTATTTCATTTTTCTCGGACATATAATAATGGTAATTATAGCTGCTAACTTGCGCGGCGTGCGTTTCCGGTAAAGCTGTGAAAGTAATCAATGTAACTAACGATTGCCGTGTTCTGCAACGAAACGGTTATGATGCGACTCGTATTATTAAATTTCGTACTTTTCGTCTTCGGTGGATACTATTCTTTTTCGGAATCATGGATATTATTAACGAATTATAATTACTGTGTATGGACCCGAGATATTTAACGTGTGGATTTTTCACGTTTATTTGGATTTTTTTTATAGCGAGAACACTTGCTTATGTACAACAGTATGAAAATACGAAATGATATATTATTAAAATTTTCAGTCTGGAGTTAGAAATTACTATAACTTTCGCATCGCTCACCAATTCGACGTGATTTTCTTACGTTTTATTGCGTTTCCAAACGCTCGAATAACAAGGAAACATTATGGTATTTGTGTGTTTGTTTATTAGAATGGATCAAGAGGAAGAGGGATGAGAAATAAGTGGTTGTGAGAAAAAGACTGATGCTTTCTTACAAGTCTGTCTCTATTGCAGTTTCGCTTGTGTTGCTGCTCAGTGATGGATTCTTATTATTGACCTTCTATTTTTGTCCTGTCCCACCGGATCCAAAGACGTTTTGTTGTCACATTTAAAGTGATGCTTTATTGGGGGTGTTGTTATTTACAGAATGTTAAAAAAAATACTAATATTTTCCTAATGTAGCAAAATGATAATGTTGGTTTTGGTTTTAGTTTAATGAAATATACACCTGTTCAGTATGTTTTTTATAGTCTACTTAAAAAGGTAATAATAATACATGCATTATATTTAGTATCAAGTCATCACTGAACTAAATTATGCAACGATAATGAACATTCCGTTGTACTTGCGTATAGGCCCCGTGTACGTGTTGAGTTGATTCAATGCGTAGCGTAGTGTGTTCTGTAACAGGTGTACTTTTTGGAACTTTAATTAATTAATCGGGTTCTTAAATAATGATGTTGAGCACAATGTGGGCAAGTAATGATGCTAGTTAGATATTTGAGATCCAAGAAGTATTAAGGGCTTAATAGGATACGAATAAGTTAGTAAATAAATCTGTGTCTGCCTATTATCTTCGTGTTTATATACTTTAATTTGTAGTTTATCATTCGTCTTTGTTGCATAGGGACTTGAGACCCATGGAAAATGACAATCTTATACACCCTTCAGAGTTTAGTATTTGTTCAAGCCTCCAAGGAATCTAGGTGTCTCTCTAAGACCAAATGTTCAGCAATTTTGTTTGTATTATATCTTGTTGAAGTCACCTCAAAAGGGTGCATTGCATATTAGTATCTCATTAAGTATCTAATCAGGCCCACCATGTGCATTATTGAGGATATCTTCTCTCTAATCTTGCCTATAGGCTTTTTTTAATACACTTTAAGGAGATGTCAAATAATTTTAAACATCACGACGAAGATCAATACAAGAAGAAGGGAACAAGATGCTTAATTAATTAGGGTATACTCATTTTTCGTCTTGTATTACAGAATAGAGACATAAAAATCTTTCGGCTTATTGTAGCCAACCCTATATGAATAGAGTATTAATGAGTTCGCTTCAAGTTGTTATTTGTTACTAATAATTTTTCCAAGCTGAAAATTAATATATAACTCGCTAAAAAAATGATTCATAATTTGACTTAATAAAACTAACTGAAGGTGGATAGAAATTAGAAAGTGAGTAATTATTTCTAGATAATTATAATTTAATGTCTTGTTGGTTGTTGTTTTTCCTATTTGCAGAAAGAGATATGTGTAAATTGGTTTATTGCTTTGCCTTCAAGTCTACTGGTGGTGTGAAATTCTTTTTGACACGTTAGGAGGAATCTCTCTCCCTTCTCGACTAGCTAATGATACAAAAGCAAATGCCAACAAAAAAAACTTCTGGTGCTAAATACGTTTGACTCAAATGTTTCTTTCGCAACAAAATTGAGTTTTTAAGATTTTTATAGTTTGGAATAAAAACACGTTGCAAAAGAAAGAACAACATATATTGTCATTACTAATCACCAACGTACGTCACATTCGAATTTGAATGAAAAAATTACATCGGACTATGGTATTTAGACGTAAATTTAATAGGTATTTAATAAAATTATTCATTGAGTATTAGCACATTGAGTGACAATGTAATAGTTGAGTGTTCAAATTGTCAACCAACCACAACCATTTATAATTTTATTAAATAAAGTTAGGATTATGTAATCATTATTCTTTTTCATTTATTTATTAAAAAATATCTTTATACAATATTTATTTTTACGAACACATATTTTAACGTATCCGTATTTGCCCTAATAGCATGTGTTATATTGTGCTTTGGGGCGTTGTCATGTAATGATGTACTTTATACCTTCAGTCAAATATATATAGCTTGCGAGTTAGATAATGTCAGCTAAGGCGAAAGCAGTCGTTAACGGAAAGCAAATGGTCATCACATGGAATGCTAATATGTATAGTGGATGGAGGAGGCTATTTTTAGATGACACAAGGAGAAATATTTAATGAAATTCAAAGGAATTTTCAAATTAATTATCGTATGGAAAAATATAAAACAGTGCTTAACTCAATGTAATCCAGTCTAACCGAAATTATAGCTCACCACTAAACTAATCAGACTATAATTGATTGATATCGAAGCTATGTTTCACTCTTCGTATTCCACTTGAGTTGATCAATTAATCTCTTACTTTATTTCTGGTTGTTACAACTCATAATTACTTTTTACCTAATTCTTTGACGAAACTCATCACAGTGGAATACCTGGGTCTGTCTTATTGATTGCTCGCTCGTTACCTTGCATGAAATTAAAATTATTTAATGAAGTAGCTAAATGCCTAAATGCTCGTTAAAATACTTAATTATTATTAGCCCACGAGTCATGACCTTCGGGGATTTAAATCCTACACCTCTCAATTTGTATCCTGCATCTCCCATAAATATTTGAAAAGACTAAAATATCCTAACACTTCTCTCGGATTAACCACACTCCTAAGACTCGTGATGACACCTTCCTCACAAGCATACTCATGTCACGATGACACCTCCTTCACTTGTGACGACTACAACCTCATCCTCCACACCACACCACCTCCTTCACCCTCCCGCGATAGCAACGACCTCATCCTCCATCGTGCAAACCCTTGCACCCTCCTCATGATGTCGCGCCACCCCTTCCCCCTCCTTCCTTTGCGCGCTGTCATCTATGGCTTTGGATGGATTTTGGGTTTATGGTGTAGGGAGGGACGTCTGTTGTGGAACAATAAATTTGAATGACCATTCTGGAAAGTAAACTTTTGGCTTACGGAAAGGCCATTCTAGAATACTTTTAGAACATTTTATTCTAGAATGGTTATTCCGGATAGTAATTTTTACCTTCCAAAAATTTTTTTTGAAATAATTTTGAAATACTTATTTCTATTCTGGAATACTTATTCCAAAAAGTAATGTTTATTTTCTGAAATAGTTTTGTATCACCATACTCCATAATGGTCATTTTGAAAGATCTTTTTACCTTCCAAAATGACCGTTTCAGAATAGAGATAAGTGCTCCAAAACTATTTCAAAAGGTAATTTACCTTCTAGAATAGTCATTCTGGAATAAAAGTTATTGGTGAAAGAGTTATTTTTGTCCACACACATAAAAGGGGAGGTGCAAGATTTGTTGAAAGGTGCAGAATTAAAATGTTCGACCTTAGATTGTGGCTCCATCTAGCAAGCCCAAGTCCATAAGGTGGAGTTAACCAAGCATCTGCATGGGCATTGTACGTTTGTACTTATGCTACCAGTCTAACTTGCCATGTTCAATAAGAGAATGCTAACAAGAATATAATTTTGATATACTATCATTATAACGATTTTTACACTTTCAGTTAATTAGAAATTATTCTCAATTTCACTTTTAAAATTAGAAAAATACGAACAACATACTTTCTAATATACTACTCTTTTAAGCATACGATTTATTATTTACTGAAATTTATTAAAAATTATAAAATTTGTTTAGTCTCACATTTTATTTAACATTATAATTTTGAATAAATTTTAACTAATTATTAAAAGTGTAAGAAAAGGAATGTCCTAAAATTAACCCATGATCCAACACGCTAGAGCACTGCTACTAACAGAACCATTAAATATTAAATTTGCAACAATGATGTTGCATGTCTTGGTTCACACGATTTGCCGTTTACAGACTTCGCATCACAACTCACACCAATCGATACAGCTAATTCCGAAGCAGAAACCATGTGCGTTAGTGGCCAGTTTCCTAAACATGAACATACCTAAAGGCTTCCATCGTTTCCTTTTGCATAATTTGTCCTCATTTCCTCAATCAAATCTTCACAAGCTAGGTTTGATACATGGTGATTTGTGAGTATTCAGAAAAGTACAAAGCTCATCAACAATAATCTCTCCCTCCATAACTAAAATCCTGCATATAACCAAGATATGGTAAGTAAGCATTTTTTTTGTTTTGTTATTATTGCAAGGCATGTCAATCTTGTGAGTTGGTAATTGATCGTGATTCGTGATTATGGACAGCCAGAACAGTAGATAGTGATTTAACAGGTCCATTCTTTGAACATTTCACACCGAATTCATACGTTCAAAAAATACATACTAATAAGATTAAAGAAACAATGTTTTATTGTGCTACTTTAATGTTCATGAAACATTTTTCTTTAGAGAAAAAAAGTCCAAGTTGATGAAAAATAATAAAATATTAAGTGCTCCGAATGAGACAAGACAAGGCCCATAATTCATCAAAATTGAAGGGTTTACTTTTGTGACAAACTAAGAAGTAGTGGCATTTGACCATTTAGCCACAAAATATGAGCCTAAATTGTCATCTTATTTTATGGACCATGGTACTTTGCCCACATATTACATCTTTTATTTAATAATAATCTAAAGTTTCAATCATGTTACATGCAAGCAACATCTGACTCCACAAATTGGTGTGTACTTCGTAGACCTAAACACTTGCAAAGCCTGCCCTGCTACTGGAGAAAGAACTTCTGATGCTGATTCTCTGGCATGTAGAATTCAGATAGATACTAATGGTGTGATTTTTGTCACGATTCTCTTATTGCATTTGTACATTTACCAAAGTAAGTAATGATGGTGTGGTTCATTTTACAATATAGTGAGAACTCAAGTATGAACGCGTGCACAATTTCCGTGTTGCCGTCTTGAATAAAATATGCAACGTGAAAAGTTTTCATTCATACAGCAGAATGCATTTGTTTCTGATACAAATATGGCTTACAAAACACAGCATAAGTTACTTGTACCTAATAGCTTCACCTGCCCAACTTAATTACAAAGCTTAACTCATTGTACTTTAGTCTGAAAATACATTAACTACTGCATAAATAATAAAATAAAAATGAATAAATCAGATATTTCAGTGGCTTTAACAAGTTATATACAATACATGTCCGTAATATTAGTAATGTGTCCTTCATCTTATGCAGCTTCTTAATTGTATGCTAGAGGTAGTCAAGTTTATGTTATAAATGTTATAGAACATTTCACGGAAAGAACAACCTTGTAGAAGTATTTTTGAACTTCTACATGCAAGTTATGCCTCTTCAGAGGATTCAGCTTCAACTTACAGAAGTATGATAGTGGTTGAACATGAGTGAAAGCGCTTCACTCTCATGAAGTATAAACACTTGATTTCTGCAAAAGGAAAAAAATGAATTTGCACAATATACCCTGCTCAAACTTCCAGGTTGTGCCTGCGATTTCCTACATGCAGGACTGTTGTTTCAAAGTTTTCCAGATTCATACAACCGATGCAGCTTCGATTCGCTGGAAAGGAAGTTCACATATAACCGATTAATTAAATAAGGGGCAATTTGGACTTTGGACAACTGACTCAAACAAAAAAATTCACAAAACTACAGTGGAAAGCTTACTTGCCAAACATGCTGTGCTTACTATAATGCTTGTCAAATTTCTCATGTCTTGTCTATTGTCAACAAGCAGACAACTAGAGAGAAGTTGCAGCATGATAAATGTCTTAGACATGTATGCATTAATTTTCAAATTCTCTCAGCTCAATTTCCTTTTTCTGCTGCAGGTCTGCCTAAAATTGCAAAAAGAATCTCAATTATACAGACAACAAATATAGTGATCATATTGAAGTCTAAGTTTTCTGGTCAAATGGAAAAGACACCTTGACAGATTTGTTATTTGTCAATATTGTTATACATGAATGCCAGTTTCAAGCACAGAATGTTGGGATTTACCGGTTTTACCTCTAACTTGGAGATTGCCTGCTCTCTCTGATGAGCAAAAAACTTCAGCGACTGAAACAATATTAAGCAAATCAGTCTTGAATGGAAAATGAAACTTGATCAATGAAAAATAGAAATAAAGGAATTGGATATGAATTTCCCAAAAGAACTAGGAGAACAATGGATGCAAAAGAAAGCAGTCACTTACTCCAATTCTCTGCATTTCAAGAGATCTATGCAAAGCTTCTCTTTTGGTTAGAAGATTTTTTGCTAACTTTATTGAAGGTCGTTTATAGTTTTTTCCATGGTAGATAATAACAGCATGGCCCTCTTTTAGTTTATCAATTGAAACTAAAATTCCACCACTTTCTGTCTCCAGCAATTTTTGCAGTGTTGATTACTTGACTGAATAGTTTCTGCATTGTAATGACCTTCACTACTTCTCTGTGTTTCCAATGCTGATGTAGGCCTTCCAATACACCATCAAAGATTCCACGCCTGCCTGCATTCATTTGTCAATATAAATTCTTAGGATCAAGAAAAAGACAATGCAGCTTTTCCAACTAAAAGAGATATCAGTGGGTATTTGAAAACTGAAACTCACTTATATTGCAACCAACCATTGTTGGGTATTTGAAATATAATTTATTATCCAAGTGATTTTTAAAATTATTGTTGATTTTGACCGCAGTGGGGGGTGGGGGGTTAATGACGAAGATAATATTTTACAGACGAATTCTGAATTACAAGGCTTTCCTCTTCAGTTGAATGTTATGTGAAGCATCCTTATATATAGACTCTTCATAGACTATGTGGGGACTATTTCCTATGCTATGGGTGCAAATTCCTAGATACATGAGTGGAACAATCATGTACATGAATATGCAATTCCCTAAGTTCATAAATCTACTATTTTCTAAGTACACAAAAGACAGTTATTTCCAACAATTATCATATACAAAGATACTACCTAACAAAATTTCATCAATGTATAAGCTCTGTAACTTATTGATGAGACCAAAGATGGTATAAATAGGAAATTGGAATTGTGGAGAAGCACTTTGGAGTCTAAAGGATTCAAGATAAGCAAGAGTAAGACAGAGTATATGAAGTGTGAGTTTTCGAGGTTTAAAAATGGTGATCAAGACATAGTGCATCTACTTGGTCAAGAGGTACCCAAGAAAGATGTTTTTAGATACTTTAGATTAATGTTGCAAAAAGGTAGTGAGATCGATGAGGATGTAAGTCATAGAATTAGAGTAGGGTGGATGAAATGGCGGAGTGCATCGGGGTTTTTGTGTGACCGCAAGATTCCCCTTAAGTTAAAAGGAAAATTCTATAGAACAGCTGTTAGACCGACAATGCTATATGGAGCAGAATGCTGGCCAGCACATAAGCAACATGAGCATAAAATAGGGGTAGCAGAAATGAGGATGTTAAGGTGGATGTGTGAATATACGAAAATGGATAAGATAACAAATGAGGATGTTCGACAAAAGGTATCAGTGGTACCGGTATGTGAAAAGATGAGGAAGCATAGATTGAGATGGTTTGAGCACGTTATGAGACGGTCACTGGATGCTCCTGTAAGAACACGAGTTTGTTACCAAGAGTTAGACACAAAGAGAGGTAGAGGTTGACCGAAACTTATCTGGGGAAAGGTAGTTAAACAAGACCTAATGGAGTGGGATATAGATTGGCGGACGGTATGTCTTAGGACGGCGTGGAGAAAAGCTATAAGCTTGGTGGAGGGTTAAACCCATCAGTAATTCTATGTTCCAGTCGTTCCCTTGTTTAGTTCTTTTCCTCTTCTCTTCTCCTTTCTTTCTTTCACCATTCTTTTATTTTAGTTTTTTTTTCTCTCTTTTGTCCTATTTTCGATTTATCATTGGGTTCATCTATCACCGACCCCAATTAACTTGGGCTAAAGGTGCTATTGATGTTGATGTTGATGTATAAGCTCTGTAACTAAATGCAACTCTCCTATAAGTTATGACCATGACATTGGTAATGGACTAGGCATAAGTCAACCTCGAAACCTAGCTTAAGGAGAGAGGATTGGTTCACCCAAGACCAAACATTTGCCATAGCCTCTAATACCATATTAGAAATGCACAAAGCCTAATTCAACCCAAAAACCTAGCATGGGGGAAACAGAGGGGGGGGGGGGGTACCTAAGCCTTATTATGAAGAGTACTTTGACCACATGCCCCCTAACTGAGGTGGAACATCTTAACAATTGGATTACTCAGCAATAAATGATACCTAAAACAACGACAAAAAAAGTCATACAGATTCTGATGGAGAGAGTATGTAAATCCAATTAAAACTGGAGAAGTTGAATTCCTTTACCGAACAGTAAGGAACTTTTCCTCTTCAATCCTATCTTTCGAAAACATTCTCTCTCTTCATCTGTCATTATTTCCAAGTCAGTATCCTGCTCACTAGGTGTCCATGCAGCATTTATCTTTGATAATTCCCTATCTGATCTCTCTATTTTCTTGTTAAGCTGCAGAATCCATACAATCAAAAGAGAGTATCAATATATGACAATTGACAAATGCAAAAGGAAAACTTCAATTAACCAAAGGTTACAATGAATGCTCTGCGCTGTTCCTCCTTCAATTCCTTCTCCACTCTACATATTTCTGCTTCCAGTTGAATGTTCAAATCTTTGTTTACATTTTTTATCTCCTCAAGCTTTGTTTGGATTTTCCTAAATTCTGTTAAAGTTCCACTTGTACTAGTGTCTAGCGGCACTTCATCAATGGGAGAAAAAGCTTGAATTGCTTTCATCCGTGCAACTTCTTCATGAAGTTGGCGACTTTTAAGCTCCAATTCTCTCTTTTCCACCAAAGATGCAACTCTTCTTGGAAGGAAATCATTTCCCCTATAGAGTAATATGTAAAACTTATTGCGCAACAACAAAACTCCTCCAGTGAGACACTGCATTAAATACATCAAAGTTATTTACACCTGTTTCTGGATACATAAACCAAAGCTGGTACAAGAACTAATATACAAGCTACAAAAGAGCAGCCCAAGTGGCCAAGTCCAACAATCTCCCATGACTATTAAACATAGAGCATATATGCAAGCTAATCTGGAAAAATATTGTTGGTGCAACAAGTGATTTTTGCTTCCAATAGCCATTTTGAAATCTTTCCCGGTCATTCTAAATTTAATTATTATAGTAGGCCCTGCCGTTGTAGTAATTTACACAAGTCATTCCTGTAGCAGGCTACATTTCAAGTGAGGACAACCAAAGTGACAAGTTCTTCCCCAAAAAGTGAGTCAGTACAATCATTTAACAGTCTCCAAGTCAACGCAACATGAAAAAGTCAAGTTCAGATACATAATATTGTTGATGAAACCTACACCTAAGGTCTAGGATGTCTTGCATCTCACATATGTGGAACAGTTAAATTAATATCAAACTTGCCTTCAGTTCATTGGCCATCATTTCATTGTCAGTATTTGGAATTCCATATTTGATAGCAATTTTTGCTATAAGACTCTTCTCCCACAACTTTAAGATAGCAGCAGGTAATCCCTTGAGTCCTTTGTTCCTTCCTTCATAATACAGAGATAAAAAAATGATTTAATTAACTTCATGCATAAAACTTGTACAAAAATATTTTTGCTCAGCATTTATTAATTGTAGCTAATATTAAATTACAACTAATTAATTAAGATTTTCTTTATTGAAGTTAATGATCAGATTCATCATTCTTGAAGCAATTACTTCTTGATATGGATACTGCTTGACTATGTATATGCATTGGACAAATATTGCATAAAAGAATCAGCCGATTCAGGTATGCTATTTTGCTTTCTAAGTTGATACCAATGAGATCATAAAATTAAGACGTAAGAACTATCACAAACTGAGGCAACTGACTATTATTGAGCAGTGGGCACTAAATTGTATATGAAGTTATTTCGATTAAACTTGACCAACAGACTCTTTGTACTTAGTCTTACTCTCCAGATATAAGATATTAGTCATAAAAACTAAACATGGCTGTTCATGCTTGTAAAGACTTGTTTATGTCAATAAATTGTTGACTATAACCCACCTATAAGCTAGTATGTAGTACAAACCATGCTTATCCATATTATATTACAATTCATTATAATTGAGGAAAGAAGGATAACAAAATCCAAAACCTGATGTAATAAACAGTTTTGTTCAATTATGGATAGGAAAGATTCACAACATAAATTACTAAAAGAGATCTAATGAAATACAGAGCTGAAGATATCTCTAGAACATGATGATGATGATGATGATGATATTTAAAAACAAAGATAAATATATATTTTGATAAGCTGGTTTAAACTGGTAATTCTTTTGTATAAATTGCAGCTATTTAGGAAAAACAACAAAATAAATATGTAGTCTCAGCCTAAAAATGAAATTGAAGGATTGCAGGAAGCAGGAGGGTACCAAGGACAAAATGAGTTGGTAAAGGTTGAGCAAGCTTCCTGAAGAATGTTAGTTCATAATCAGTTAGTTTAGCACTAGAATGAGGTGGACAAAGCCTAAATGGAGGCTGAAATCTAGGAACCTCTTCAGGAAGTAAGTCAGCATCTACTGGAAGTGGCTTGTGCATCCACCAATCAATGAAGCGAGGGCCTAAGCCGTCCAACAATCTATCAGTTTCCCTCTCATAAAGTGACCCATTGACCAGTTGACAATTCACATCTTGGATGCCAGTTGATATAGAATCCTTATGATCAGCATTCCAACCAGCATCTCACTCGAACTGTTGTTGGATCAACCTAGCAAATATCACCTTTGGTAGCTAATTCGACCCTATTCATTTCATGACGATTTGTTCTTAGACTAGGATAACCTTTAGTGGTCAACTGATGATTGCATCCTCGGTAAACCACAAGAAAATCCTTCTTACTCAAAACAACCAAGCCTCCAGTCTTTGTCTATTCAAACAGGAAATGAACACTAATGTAGTCACCAGATAACATGGAAGGATAACATGAAACATATATAGAACGTAACAGAAATAATTATCTACAAATCAAAACAGTTTGATTAACATTAGAACATTGACACAACTAATTCATATATAGCAGCATATCTGCATTATATAGCAGTAACAGAACACTCAATATTAGATATCAATAATTACTCAGTCAAACCAGCTCATATCAACTTTCAATATTGAACATCTATAAACATACAGGAAAATTTGAATCCTAAGCTAAAATTTGGAAATTTTATCAAACCAATACATATGTTTCACAAGCCAAAACACGCTACAAAAAAGTGTTTACAACATCAACAAATAGAACTAGATGGTCAGCAGTTATAAAATGTGCATATTTTAGACACACAACATGACCTTCTATAACCCATCTTTCGATCATCTACAACACACTTACAATCTATCATAACGATTCACACATTCAGTAATATAACAATTGCAATGCAAGCAGTTTAACAAAATTCTACTTGAAGAAGAAAAGGGACAAGCCAAAACCTCAACAATTTCTCGAGCTCTATCCATGTTCCGACACAAAGGGATATCAAATTTAATCATGGCAAGCTCATTTCTCTTCCAAGTCCTTCTAATTTGATCCACAACATCTTGTGTAACACCAGCTTTCTTAACCTTGATCCACGTTCTCATTCTATCAGCTTCATTCCTCAACTTTCGAAGCAGCACCTTTTCCCTTTTCACTTTCACAAAAACAAACTTCTCATCCTTCTCCCATGGCATTCTCCCCTTCGTTCTAACCTCCTCATTTTCCTTCAAATTTTCCAAATATCCTCCAAAGTTTTCAACATTGAGGGAACCAACTCGAGTCTCATCTGAATTCTGAGTCTTGTGAAGCTTTTCAACCCTCTCCACAATCTTCTTCATTGCCCTCTTCCCTCTTACCTCCTTGCCCATCAAAGCTTTATCAGAAAGTTCGTGTTTTTCCGGGTTGAACTTCTTGGATTTGGGGTTGGAGAGGTGAAAGAGTTCGTGGGGTTGGAGAAGAAGGGGACCCTTCTTCATCCATGGAGGAGTGGGGGCTTTGATGGGAACATCAGAAGGTGAAGTTGAAGTGTGTTGATGATTATGGCCGTTGTTGGAGTTTGGGGGCAGAGAAGAGGAAATGTGAAAGCGAGAATATGAATATGAGTTTGTAGATAGAGAATGATGAAAGGAAAGAAAGAGCATGATTGCTGCTGCTACCTAGAAACACCATGCGAATACGATGATGGTTCATGAAGCTTAGCAGCAACCCAACGTTGAGATATTCACCAATATTCTTGTTATTTTGTTTTTTTTCTCCTTTTTATTTATTTTAAAATAACTAAACTTTATATTTAAATTTTAGCTATAATAACTTAGACACATATTATTTTTGTTATTTAAGCAAGTGAATGTTATAAATTTCCTCATATAATTCCTAAAAAAAAACTTCAATAGACACATATTATATTCATTATAATAAAGTATGTTCTTTTAAATTATATTTTATACTTTTTTATAAATATTTATCTCTATAATTTATATAAATATATTTATGCAAAATTTTATCTCCTTGTGATATGTTAAAAATAATACATATTAAGTAAGTTCTAAAAAAATTATGGATATATATATATATATGTATATATTGAAAAAATAGTTACTGAAAAAATAGGAAATTTAATAAAATAATAAATTACACCAACACTCTTTCAAAAAAAAATTCTAGATTGTACGTAGTATTTCTCTTTTTTTATTCGTGCATTAACCCCTTAATTAATGTTAGGTAAGAACTGACATGTAAGCTCAGATCGCATTTTCTCCTATGTTTTAGTCTTATTGTTCTTTATCATGTTCTCGTTCATTAAGATTTTTCCACCAAATGGACATGTGTTTTGCAAACTTCACAATAACAATTTTTACTTTTTACTCCTAAAACGCTTCTTTGTATGCAAACACATGTTTCAACGGTTTAGAGTCAATTTAAAAATTCATTGGGTTGGAGTTTACCTTTTAGATTTTGGAATCTCCATTTTGATGTCACTACTTTGATTTACTTTGGGGGTGAACCAATTACTAGCGAAAGAATAATCATTACTAGAATCATTATTCTCTAGACATCTTCTTTGTTCTTCTATTTGGGCTTATTGGGTTTTATTAGTGGTTTGTAATTGTTGGATTTGATGTTTTTTTTCCTTCCATCACAAATTCATGGATGCCTATGTCTTGGAGGCATTTTTTAAAAAAATAAAGGTGGAACATAAGGATTAAAAGTCGTTAAGGGTGTTTCGATACATAAAGAAATAATATGTTAATGTGGAAATTAGTATTTCAGTGTCCAATTAGTGACATGTTATTCATTCCTTGTTAAAGATGCCAATGTGGCATACCTGATGGCCCAACAAAAGAATGTGGCATCCATTTTTTTATTACTTGATGTAAATGACAAAGAGAGGGGTCATATTTATGCTAATTTTACAAGGCTATTTTCATCGAACAAATTAAACAAATAAATACATGAAAAACGAATATAAGAGTTACAAAACAATCTCTTTATTGGTATTTAATATAATTTTTGTGCTTACATGCAATTGATGGTGACATTCATGATTCTTCACCACTTACACACTATTCTCTAATTTATTACCACCATTTGAAGACCACGAGAGAAACACTGAAATTATGCTATAAATGCCGTGATCTGAAAGTTTTAAGCAATAAAAATAAAATAAGTTGTTAGACAATGGATGTCGTCAATGCTAGTCTACAACTCACCTTATCTTATCTATATATTCCTTGTTGGGGTCACAAAGAGTCCCAAAAATCCAATCCATCCATATGATGTAGTGGCCATAATTGTGGCGATATGTGGTGTGATGAATGCTGTGATAGCCAGCCCCCATAATAGGCCACACGTTGCCATGAATACAATCATGAATGTTTGTAGTCCAAATGGCCTCAATGAATATGATCAGTAAGTGAGAAGTGAAATGGATTGGGACAATAAACAGAGCAAAGGTATGCGGTAATGCATGAAGTATTACATCAAGAGGGTGAAACGCCAAACCTATAATACACATAAAAAAAGTTAGTCCTCCCTTCGTCATGTTAAGTGAAAATGATAACCTTAGACAAAAATGTTAACATTTGAGAATTTGAAAAATAAAATAAGGCTTAAATATGTTTTTTCTATCTAAGATATACTCATTTTTTAGATTGCTATTTATCTTAAAAAAAAATTTTCTAGTTGTCGTTTTCAATTTTTTTTGGCTTTGATATCTGTCGTTAATATTTGTTCATTAAGTGATGACATAACCAATGGAGTGTCACATCATTACTGGTATATTATTGCCATATTAGTCAATAACAGGTTTTTTTTATTGTTGTTGTTAGCGTCAATTAAGTCAATGTTAGCTTCATATCTGAAGTTGACATGTTAAAGATGGAAAATGAAATCTCGCATGTCTTTGAGTGCATAACATTCATGATAAAAAAAGAAAATGGATTCATAAATACTAATATGAATACTATGTTATGTGATTCCTTAAGTAGTGTTGTCAAACATAAGAAAATTTTGTTATATTAATTAATAATCACATATATGAGGTTAGTGTCGGCTAAGGCAACACTAACAACAATAAATAAATAAAAGAAGAAAAGTTTGTTATTAGCTAACATGACAATAATATGACAATGATGATGTGACATTTTGTCTATCATATCATCACTTAACGAAAAGATATTAACCATAAGTGGCAAAGCCAAAAAAATTGAAAACGTCATGTAGCAAAAAAAAAAAAGAATAAGTAACAAATTGAAAAATGAGTATATCTCAGATAAAAAAAAATATTTAAACCATAAAATAACACATGACAAAATGATATAGAATAACATGTAACACATATATTTTATGTAAAATCATAATATTTCGATGCCAAAATAAGAAAAATGTGATGAACTCATCCCTATATTGGCAAAAACAAGTTAAATGTCTTATGTACTCACCAGCAAATGGGGATAGAGTGTTCTGCTTGTTGTAGATGTGATGAGTACTATGAAGATGTCTGTAAAGTGATTTTATGTCATGGATTCCTTTGTGCAACCAATGCCAAACTCCACAATAATAAGGTAAATTGTTACATATACAAGGTAATCAAACCAACTAATATGATATGTCTTGGGAAACATTTTGTCCAACCCATTTCTTTCATATATTCTGAAATAGATGGAAGTAAAGTGTGCCAAGGCAAGGCTTTCGTTGAAACATATATTTGAAAAAAAAGAACTAAAATATATTTTTAGTCTCTATAATTTAGTATTTTTTACTTTTTGTTCTTACAAAAAAAAATTTATTTTATTTTTAGTCCTTAGAAATTATGTTTATTTTGTTTTTAGTCCTTAAAAGACTTTAAATAATGCTACTTTTCATAGTTTAAAGTGTTATCTAAAATATCTTAAGAACTAAAAAAAACATATTTGTAAGGACTAAAAATTATTTTGTAAAGACAAAAGATAAAAAAATACTAAATTATAAAGACTAAAATTGTATTTAATCCTTGAAAAAAAATTGTTTTAAAAGAGGCAATCACATCTGCAATAGATCAAAGATTTCAATATATCAACAAAATATGGTTACAAAACATTTATATTTACATAAATACAAAAACCACAATAGACACATAAAAAATAACATATTATATGCAATTTTATATTTTTATTTTCATATGATTAATGTGATTAATATGAAAATAATATGTCATTTTCATAATTATTAGTAAAAACAAAAAAAAAATCATTAAACATTTCCACAAATTAAATTAATACACCCTTGAGAATACTTGGAAAAAAATTGATTTGCTTTGTCAATGAAAACTCAAAAAGAGGTTCATGTCGCTCCCTAATATATATATATATATATATATATATATATATATATATATATATAAAGAGGTAACTTCGGTTAATTATAGACACACAAATATCAAATTAATTAGGTTAAGTTAGTTTTTTTCCCTTAAATTTATTTAGTAGGTTCAATTTGGTCTTATTTTTCTTCCATTTGCTTTGGACATTTTAAAAAATATACCAATTCGATTTAAAATGGAATCAAATTAAACTGATTTAAAAAAAATAAGAAAACTAATTGAAACTTTTAAAAATTAAAAGATTAATTAAATTAAATGAATAAATAGATTAAGAGATAAAAAAATTAAAAAAATCAAATTAAATGAATAAATAGAAGGTATGGTCTAAAAAACAAAAAAAAAAATCAAAGTTGTTTTTTCTGTACGTAATTAAAGCCTGTAAACATTACAAATTAGACATATCTGATTATAATTATGCAAATTAATTGTGTAGCGGTGAATAGATAAGAGTAGACAATCATCTTTATCCTATAAATTAGTTTTTAAAATTGAATTAGATTCAAATTCAAATTCTAAAAGTACATGTGCAAGTATATTAAACTCATCTTGTGAAGCGGTAAACACATAAGAATAGAAAATCATCCTCATCCTATAAATTAGTTTTTAAACTTGAGTTAGATTTAAATTCTATCTAAGACTACACATTTGAGTTTTTTTTATTATAAAATTAGGAAGACTACTATAGAAAAGGATAATAACATCCAACACTGATCAATACTGTAGCCATCCCAAATATCATTAAAAATAGAAAAGAACGAAGTCTACAAAATGGGAGGGGACTAAGCCTAAACTCATTGGAGCAAGTATAAAAACATAGTTGGAAATAACGTTTTAATTACGGAAGAATGCGTCCTTGACAAAAAACGAAATTGAGTTCCACCTGGTAAAACTATAACGGGAGAAGACTCCAAAATTCGCTAACTAATCAGCACAAACATTTCCTTCACTATAAACATGTTGACTATTTGTAAAGATAATCATATAATCTTATAATCTTACAAGTTAAAAGCAATTGGAGCAAGTTAAGAAACCACAAACCATAAAATATGGTAGCTAAATCTATAAAAGTTTATGAAAAAAATAAATATAACTTATACTATTATCTTAATTTATAACGAAAGCTCGTTAGAGGGAATTTATTGTGTAAATTAAATTAACTTTTTATCGTTGAAATTTAAAAATTAAGAAAAAAGAGATAATATCCCGATCCGAAGTACTAAAAAAGCCAATGAATTTAAAGAGCACTTGTAAAAGACTTACATCTTCCTAAAATGAGTGGAAAAAACACTATCTAAAATGTTATAAGAACAAAAAATAAAACAAACATAATTTATAATAACTAAAATAAAAATATAATTTTGCAAAAAAAAAAACAAAAAGATACTAAATTGACTAAAAAAATTTAAATCTTAATTTTATAATAAATAATTTAAATTGTGATATAATTAAGTTTACTAATTTTAACTATTAATAATTTATTTCAAAAAATCGTTGAACTTATTTAAGAAATATAAATAAAAGATGATAGATCGAAAGAGATAAATTATTAAGAAGATCAATCATACAAATAAAGATAAAGGAAATAATTTATAATAATTGAGAATTGAGATACATTATTTTAACTAATTGTAAGAGTCTTATGAGATGCATATCCAAAATAAAGAAAATAGAAATATTAAGAATGTAAAATTAAAAATTATAAATAAAATAAAAGTCACTTTTCTTTTTAAGCTGTGCATTGTAATTAATTAAAAAAGATAAAGAAGAGAAATGATGACTTTTAAACTTATTATTTATTTATTTATTTTTTTCTTTCATTCTTTTCTCTTCTGTGGTTTCTTTTCTCTATCTCACACACATTTTAAGTAAATAACGAATAGAAAACCCTATCAAAATTGTTTAAGTTTACAAAAGAAAAGCACAATATATTCCATAAGAGCCCCACTTCTAAAGTGATGCTCTTATATATGCTGATAATGTATTTGATCTTCCATTTTTTTCTCGTCATATTCGTATAGATGTCAACTAAAAAATCAATATATCTTTTTTTTTTTGTATGGATTGGGAAATTGAAGAAAGCAAGTATGAAAAAGCTATATATTTGTTTATTATAGAGGAAGATACGTATGAGAATTGTACGTACGTGTCTTGTAAACACAGAAGAAAAAGAAGGCAATCATGATTCATGAAGGAACAATGTTGTGTGTATAAGTGTGCATTTTAAAGTGGCCATGGACAGATGGCTGAATATTGTGCTAAAAACAACCAAGGCAGTTTCGAACGCCGTAAAGCTGCGACCACCCCATTAACGCAAGTATATGTTAACTACCAACGGGTGTGTTTGTTTTGATATATCATATATACGTAATAGGTGCCTTTATTCAGTGAATGGATTCTGACAATTTGTTTCATGTGTGACATGTTTGGCAGCAGCAGGAGTGATGTTCATGATCAGGAGTATGCTTCGTCACGTCAAGGTATATCATGTGGTCGATGCTTAATGCTTTTCATTTCTTGATCGATGTTGATAATGATCATCGGTATCCTTCCACGTTTACCACCACAAAAGCCGATAGCATAATAAGGAAAAGGATAAAAAGCAATATTAATTGGATGAAATTGTTGTTGCCCTTAGCTTAGCCATTCCTTTGGTGCCACGTGCATGGGATTCCATGTGTTGTTCAATTATAACATAAAGATGATAAATATGGTTTAGTATGTTGATGAATTATTATAAATTTTTCAATATTTAAAAGTCTGTATTAATAAAAACTAAAATAAAATTTGTTTACAAAAATATCTTACATTGGTCTCTAAATGAAACTTCAACTATTTTTTATCCTTATATTTTTTTTCTTTGGTTATAGTTTTATGTGTTAATTAATAACATTAGCTTAAGATATATAAACATTTATGTTGGTAGCAATCAACTTGTTACATGATTAAGGATGTTGACGAGATACTTAAATGTAAATTTTTTTTACTAAAATGTATTTTTAATATCTAGTATGTTCAAAATATTTCATAATGTTAAACTAGTTGAAGAGAAATTAAAAATATAATTTATTAAAAAAATTACACATATTTATCTTGTTAAATTCCTTAATGATATAACAAGTTAACGAATTTTCAATATCATTGTTACTTCTTCTGTCAACGTTATTATTGTCAGAAGAGACTAAAACTGTTAATAGAGAAATATATATATATATATATATTATATATAAATGCTAAAAAATTATTTAGAGACTAAAAATGAAATTTAAAAAATTAGGAACTAAAAACATAATAAAGCCTTTAAAATAATTGTGTTAATTCCTGTAAAAGCATTTTTTTAATTTTTATATTTGCTCAAAATACATATTTTATTTTTTGGTGGAAGATTAAAATCATCTTGCTTTTTTATGAATTAAAAATAATATTTGAAATATTTTAAGGGATCACCAATATAAAGAGTACGTTATCAATATTTTTCATATTGCCAGTTTGCTTTGACATCGATCCATATTTATCATAAAAAAATCATCATCCACATATCACATATGTATGTAGGTTTCACACAACTTAATTTTAAGGATTATTACCGGCCAAAACAGAATAAACAAAATTCAAAAGAGAAGTACGGATTTTTGCTTAGTCGATGATGACTTTTTATTGATAAACAAAACTGAAGACAAAGTATAGATAAAATAATGGAAAATAATATTAAAAAAAGAAACGAAAAACAAAATATCTTGACACGGCATATGATGAATGGAAGTGCATCCTGAAGTGACCAAATAATTGTTTGGTAGGATTAGAAATAGCCAAACATTTGGGAACGCCCTAAGAACGAAGTCAATCTATTAACCGTGGTAGGAATGCTAGTGTTGTCGCTTTTACTTTGGTTTTGGGAGTAATTTTATTAATGTTTTGACAGAACGAATGGCCTTGGTGGGAAAGTCTGGTCAAGTCCCCTGCTTGGGATACCACCTTAGGCCTTGGCCTTGCTACATATTAGTAGTCAACAAAATTAAGCGATCTTTAAAGCACCATCCATTTATATATGTATCGATAGTTCTTGTAATGAACAACAATGTTCATAATGTATTCTACAAAATAATACATATGCACAAAGTTTTTACGTTTTACATTTCAACATTTACGATTTGTTTTACAAAATAATACATATGCACAAAGCAGAAGGAATAAACATTCAAAATAGTAATCTAAATAAGCAAGAGTCTAAAAGTTCACTGTATCCTTACGATTTGTTCTAGTTGCTTTTCAATTTATTATTAGAATAATCATTTTAAAATATAACTTTTGGATTAGTAATCTAAATAAGCAAGAGTCTAAAAGGAAGAATATCATGTACAATCTAAAAACATCTCGTGCCAGTGTAATTTACTCGAAAACATATATAGCACATCCCACCTTGAATGAACTTGCCCCCAATTCACTAATTACTAGGCATAAAGTATAAGCACTATTGAGGCTATTTTGTCATTATATATGGACCACTGCATTAAAACCACAAATTCATTTGCCCCTCTTCAGAGGTAAAACATTTAGTCCATATTGTCTTGTTATTGCATGAAATTGTGCCACAAAATGGATAAAGATATAAAAGCAACTTTTTCATGTCATAATCCTTAACTATTATCAATCATGTAGCAGGTGTGAATGCTCTATGTATAAACAAAAAAGAGTAATATTTTCAAATTGCACACAAGTTAGTTAATACCTAAGCTTTCATTTCTGGTTATTAACCTCTAAAACTTCAATTATGTGGCTGATAATTCATCATTGCTCTTAAAAGGAGAACTTTTGCGGGTATGACGAGAAAAATATTAGACACACCTACACCTAAGATGCAGGATGTTAGAAGTAACCAACCTGATATTTGGTTGGCTTTTTTATTGATAAATTGTAAGTGCTCTTAAAAGTGGGAATTCTAAGGGAGTGTACACGTGTTGGACAATGTAGAAGTTATCCAGCATATATATATATATATATATATATATATATATATATATATGGAAGCTGGCAAGCTTGGTTGAAGCACACATTGTTCTACTCATACCTCACAAAAGGCAAAGCTTATTCCCCCAAGACATAGCTAGCACTAGCAAACACCTCTATATCTAAAATGGTTTCATTTTCTGATCATGAGCTGGTTTTGATATTTGGTCTCCTAGGTATTAATTAGACTTATAAGTTATAGTACAACTCTCATTCCAACCATTTGACAGCATCATTTTAAACTTTGATGTCATCATGAAAATAATTCATATTTATTTAGTCTGTTTTATTCCAACTGACCTAGCAAAAAGGATAGCTATCCATCTTTGATTTGTAACTTTTCCATACAGTCTCATTAAGGTTTTTATCACACAATTGAGTGTAATGCATCGAACAACAGTAACTTCCAATTTTACCTGCTGCTTCTATTCTTTCAAATTTATTATTTTTTTGTCTTGATCCCTCACTGATGCTCTCTGTTCTCTTCCTTTCTATAGGTAACATTGTGTCATTCATGGTGTTCTTAGCACCCTTGTAAGTCCTGTCTCAAACCATAATAGTATCATATATAATTTGGCATGAATGCCACTCATTTACACCTTGAAATGCTTAAAAACTTTTATCCATTTCTTTCTCTCGCAGGCCAACCTTCTATACAATTTACAAGAAGAAATCATCTGAAGGATTTCAATCAATTCCATACGTGGTCGCACTTCTTAGCGCACTGTTGCTTCTATATTATGGCTTCATAAAGACCAATGCTACTTTGATTATCACCATCAACTGTATTGGATGTGTTATAGAAGTTTCATACCTAACAATGTACATTATATATGCTCCCAGGAAACAGAAGGTGAAACCAACATGACAATCTTTCCTTCTCAACTCTTTCCATTTTGCTCTAGATAACGATTTTTAAAGTAACTGCACAAATTTGTTCATTTTGAAACTAGCTTTATTGCTGTTAAGAGAGTTCTAAACTGCAACTTCGTAAGCTTATTACCTTATAAATGTTTGATGGATATTTCAGATATCCACTTTGGTAATGATACTCATTGCCGACATTGGAGGTTTTGGCCTAACCCTGTTAATCACCACCTTTGCTGTGAAGGGCATTAACCGTGTCCATGCTGTGGGATGGATTTGTGCCATTTTTAACATTGCAGTGTTTGCTGCTCCCTTAAGCATAATGGTACATTCTATATTCAATTATTCACATAAATAGATCTTGCATAGTTTGATATGCAATCTGAAATATGTAAAATCTGTACATTAATTGCAGAGGAGGGTCATAAAAACCAAAAGTGTAGAGTTCATGCCATTTTCGTTGTCCTTATTTCTTATGCTCTGCGCCACCATGTGGTTTTTCTATGGTTTCTTCGACAAGGATGACTTCATTATGGTGAAGAATAACATTTCTATATCTATTACTCATTCTACTAATTTTCTCTTGAAAGCAAACTGATTAGTCTTTTGTTTTGTGGTATTATCAGTTTCCAAATGTGTTAGGATTTATTTTTGGCATCTCTCAAATGATCTTATACATGATATACAAGAATGCTAAGAAGAATGGAGAAACTAATTGTACAGAGCAGCAAGAAAGGGAGGGCACAGTGAACTCCAAACAGCACAGCTGCGATGGAAATAAACTCGATTTTCCTTCACTGGTGGAAATGAAAGAGAATCAATTCAATCAAGTTTGATGTTATGCTGATAAGTGTCTAAGTTCTAGCGTTTGATGGAGGACTATATATAGGGTTAGGTTGATTGTTGAATAACTAATGTCTCGTATCTAATTATACTGTTGTAATAACAACTGTTGCCACTTGGCATGCATTGACTATGTAACAGACTAATGATCATAGTTCTGGTTAAAGTATATGGTTTGGTTCCGATTGAAATTCCATAAGTTCTACTTCTACATGTTTAAAGCAGCACTAAAGGCTCAATTAATAATGACAAATGGTATTTTGAAAAAATAGTATAGAGCATGGAAAAACTTGGTAATGCATACTTGAAAGATTTTATTGTGGCAATCTTTTGGGTCTGTTTTACACTTTAGAAAGTAGAACGTGCAACAATTCTGGTTGTGGTTTCTGTAAATCCAATAATTTCATTAGCTCTCACTCAGTACATACAACGTAACTTTAGGTTTCTTTCACACTCTCCTTAACCTCATAATTGAGTGAAAAAAACAAGTGGTAGGATTTAAGTTCCGGATTTTTTCATTCAGTATTACAAAATCTTCATGTGAGAAACCAAGATTGCAGTTAGACTGATAAACTAAAGTTGGCATGTTAGTATTTCTTTGAAAAAGAAATAATCATCCCAAGTGCTAATGTTAGCATAATGCCACATGTTAAAAAATCACACATCATCAATATCATGTCAATAATAGTGGCATAACAATAATGATGTCAGAGGACTAAAAATGGAAAAAAAATCAAGGACTAAAAAAATCAGAACTTACATGAACTATAAATCAAAAAAAGAAAATTTACATAAACTAAAAATAAGTTAATAAAAATTATTTGTGTCTACAAATATATCATATAAAGTTGTGCATATTTCTGTTTTCATATATTTATGTGTTGCAAAAAAAAATGATGGCATAAAGAGAAAAGTCTCATTTATGTTCCAAAATACTTAAACGCATACCCTAACTAGCCAAAATATTCACCACATGATTAGAATCACATAACATACATAAAAGTAACAAAATCTAATTATTTTTCACTAACACTATTATTTCTAGAATCTTAGATGCATATATTTGTGCATGGAACAAACATAATTTTACCGCGAATAGGTGGATCATAAGGTAGATATGATCAAGGGATCAAGGATGAGTTTAAAGAATTATGTTGTATCTCCACCTAAATGCCCACCAAGTCAACGTGAAGGGTTGTAAATGGTCAAGTGAATAGATAAGAGATATTAGTCATGGGGACATCAAGGCCAAGATTAAGGTATTTGACATGGGTAGGTAAGGGAACATATAGCTGATCAAGATTCCAAGTTTCATTTGGATAAAAGTCAACCACCTTGAAGTGAAAATCACTAACATGCAACATCATATATATGAAATAAGGGGACAATAACAAGCTAATATGAAAATTAGATTGAACATTGGTCATTTTCTACATGATGCATGAAGTCATTATAGAGAACACGTATAACTTTAAGGATACTCTGTTAGACGTAAATCTTTTAATTAGCCCATTCTTACTTATTTTATTTTATATTAATTTTAAATTAAATTTGTACATGATATTTAAGACTTAAATATTTGTTTGTGTTTACAAATATGCCACTTTTTCCTTTTTAGTCATTGTAAGTTATGTTTTTTTTTCCTTTTTAATTCATGTAATTTCTATCTTTTTCATTTTTAGTTCCTCTAACGTTATTATTGACGTGATAATGATTGGTGAGAGTGGCAGTGTCATGTCACATTTCGTTTGTCATGTCAATGATAATTGCCAAAAATACTTAACTACAATGTGTGGATTTAGGCAATTACATCATCTTTTCTCTCATTTAGGACTTTGTTTATATCTTTTTGATGTAAATTGTTAATTTTTAGTTTGTTCTCTTTAACTTATTATTTTGCTAGATTGGATATGCTTATTGATGGACTATTTTGTAGGATATTGAATTGCATTTTTTGGAGAAAGGTTTAATGAAAGCTTGAAGTGAAAATTTCAGCTCAAATGTGCTTAAATTGAAATTGAAGGGCTCAAATAGAAGTTCATTTTGGGAGAAGATGAAAAAGAATGTTGCAGGGAAAAATTAGCTTCAGCAAAACAACTTTTGGCTTAAGCTAAATTTGGATAGAGGTACAAAACTGCATAGCTTCAGCATTTGTTTAAGCTTGAAGTTTTTAGCTTAAGCAGACACTCACTTAAGTATAAATTTTTTGGGTCTGTATAAATAGATTCTCTCGTTCATTTTGAGAGGAACGCTTTCTCATTGTGTAAAAATCTCACCTTTAATAAAGTTCTTTTTTTCCAACTCTCTTCTTTCATTGTTCTTCCATCTTTCTTGCTTTTGGATGTTATTCAAGGAGATGAGTAATTAAACCCTCCGTTGTTGGGGTTGGATTGTATCTAAATCTTATGCTCTCATGTATTTATTTTGAAATAGTGGTATATATTCATCTTGTTCTTTAATGTTAGTTTTTTACTCCTATACTTCATGCTTGTTATGAATTGACCACTCATACCTTGATTTCTTGGATGAGATTGCTATTGAAAAATACTTTCTTTATCTTGAATTGTGATAAAATGTCCATTAAACCTCCAAGCTAGAAATAGGATGAGGGGTAATGATTATCATTGGGTCATTCAGCTTAAAGCAAGTTTCTTTGTTAAATGTGCAAATTATTAATGGAGGAACTTAGATCTTTTCACCTAAAGAATTAGAGATTAGAATACCGTTTTTTAATTGTTACTGATATTAACATTAGATTACAAGTTGAATATCATATTTCAGTGTAAAAAGAGTTTGGTTAGGTGATATCTAACCCCGATGGCGACAATATTTGTCATCTGAAATCCATATCGTTTTATTGTGTGTTTATCGAAAATTCCAAAAATATTGTAACTTGCAGTGTTTGCTTTATCTTTATTCTTGAATGTTATGTTCAAATCATCATTTTTTATTTGTTAGCTTAGATAGTAAACATTTGTGATATTAGTTAAGTATTGTGCAAGTCTTCATGGAAACGATAACTTTTATTTATCAAATACTACTTGACAATTTGGTATGTTTGTCAACCACTCAACAGTCAACTATTTTTTAACATAAGTAGGTGCGACATAAACTAAAATTAGAAATGCGTCAACATACCAAAAAGGTGGTGAAACTAAAATTGAAAAATAAATTTATTGGAAACAAAAATGAAATAACGCTGACTTAAATGTACTAATTTGATATTTAAACCTATCTTAAATTAAAATGTAGAAGTATATCTGGACATACCATGATGAGTGGAAGTGAATCCTAAAGTGACCAAATAATTGTGTGGTAGGACTAAAAACAGCCAAACAATTGGGAAACCCCCGAGAACAAAGCCATCTATTAGCCGTAGGAGGAATGTTATTGCTGTCTCTTTTACTTTGGTTTTGGGAGTGATTTTATGTTTGACAAAACGAACGCCTTGATGTATGTACCACCTTGGCCTTACAACATTAACATATTATTAGTCAACTAGTCGAATCATAACAAAGGATGAAAACCACTGACCCACACCAGGACGGGACCCATGAGGACATGATTTTCAATCACAACCCCAAAAGCCCGGAATGCCAGTTCTGAGCAAATAATCTAACATAGATCAGGAATCCTACGGTACTAATTAGTCAACTAGTAGAAACATAAAAAATGCTGAAAACCACTAACACCCTTATAAGAATCACAATATATTTAAGGACATGCAAAAGTCTGACCATTGACCAAATAATCTAGCATACACTTTGAGAATCACAATTTAAGGACAAAGTTAGTACGAAGATGGACGGTACGAATTCAACAAGTAGAAACACAACATTCGTATTGGCTGAAAACCACCAACCCTTGTGAGAATCACAATTTTAAGGACATGCAAAACTCTGACCGAGTAATCTAGCATACTACACTTAACATAGAGGAATCCTATTTATCTAAAGCACCACCCATGTTTTCTACTAAATGACAAAATATATGATTGATTTAACCTTCTTTGTATTGAAAGTTCTTGTAATGAATTTTTGGTGTGGAAGTTCTTGTGATGAATAACAATGCTCTTATTATGTTTCACAAAATAATACATATATATGTACAAAGTTCTTATGTTTTACATTTCAACATTTACCAAGCGGAACTTTCAGGGAAAGGAAATCTAGGAACAAAAATAGGGAGGAATAAACTTTAAGAGTATACTAGTCTAAATAAGCAAGGATCTAAAAGATACGATTTGTACTAGATGCTTGGATACTTTGCCTTTTGAGTCTTTCAATTGTTATTTAATAATCATTTTAAAATATTATTATAACTTATGGACCAGTTCATTTTGTTTATGTTTCTCGGCCTCGGGAGCTAAAACTTTAAACAGGAAGAATTAAAAACATATATACCAATTACCACATCCCACCTTGCATGAACTTGCCCCCAAATCAACTAATTACTAGGCATAGAGTAGAAGCACTATTGGGGCTATTTTGTCATTATATATGGACCACTACATTAAAACCACAAATTCATTTGCCCCTCTTTAGAGGTAAAAACATTTAGTCCATATTGTTCTGTGTTTGCATGTAATTATGCCGCAAAATGGATAAAGATATAAAAGTAACTTTATCATGTCATAAACTTTAACTATATTATCAATCATGTAGCAGTTGTGAATGCTTTATATATAAACAAAAGAGTAATGTTTTCAAATTGCGCACAAATTAGTGAATTCTTAAGTTTTAATTTCTGGTTATTTAACCTCTAAAACTTCAATAATGTGGCTGATAATTCATCATTGCTCCTAAAAGGAGGAGTTTTACTGGTATGACGAGGAAAAACTAGGCACACCTGAGATGCAGGATGTTAGAAGTTACCAACCTGATATTTGGTTGGCTTTTTTATTGATAAATTGTTAGTGCTCTTAAAAGAGGGAATTATATGCACTGGCGGATCCAGAAAAATAATCAAGGGTGACACTAGTAGTAGACTCAGAAAAATTTATTTATATCCACACATTTAGTGGCGGCGTTCGAAATTTTTTTGTAAAAAAATTTTAAAAGAATAAATAATTATAAACCATAATCTAAAGGAACAAAAAAATAGTCAGACAATTACTGTTCTGGATTGAATAAAACAATGAAAGAAGTTTATTGTAACTTGCGATGAGATTTCAAAAGACCATGATGACAATATGAGAGTTAGTTTAGATATAAGTATTGAGTTTGAGATCTTTGAATATGAACTGTTACAATATAGACTAAAATATTTTTACAAAATGCATATGGTTAAATTGTACTTCTCATTTCAATGAAGAGCATAGACTTTAATCACCTTATAAACAAGTGTTAATGCATGAATTACAAATGAAAATACTTAACAAGCACTGCAAACTATATAACAAACATTGAAAATAATTAACAAGCACTGCAAACAAGCACTAAAGATATATTAAAATTTTAATGGCAAAATTTAAGGGGGGACACTGCCCCCCAACTATTAAGCTAGATGCCCGCATGTCATATGTTAATTTTTGAAGAGAGGTACATTGTGGTAATTTCATTCCAAAATTTAAGGGGGGGCAAGTCTCTCAAGGTGGATCCGCCCGTAATTATATGGGAGTGTACACATAGTCCTACTCATGCCTCACAATAGGCAAAGCTTATTTCCCCAAGACTTAGCTAGCACTTGCAAACGCCTCTACATCTAAAATGGTTTCATTTTCTGATCATGAGCTGTTTTTTATCTTTGGTCTCCTAGGTATTAATTTGTCTTATAAGTTGTAGTACAACTCTCATTCCATCCATTTGACTGCACCATTTTCAACTTTGATGTCATCATGAAAGTAATTAACATTAAGCTAGTCTTTTATTCCAACTGGCTTAGCAAAAAGGATAGCTAACCATCTTTGTTTTGTAATTTTTCCATACAGTCTTATTTAAGGTTTTTATCACACAATGACTGTAATGCTTATATTTGACTGCTACATTAAGGTTTTGTCTGGATCCTTCACTGATGATCTCTGTTTTCTTTTTGTCTATAGGTAACATTGTGTCATTCATGGTGTTCTTAGCACCCTTGTAAGTTCGGTTTGAAACAAAAATAGTATCATAATTTGCCATTACCACTTACACCTTAAACTACTGATTTTTTTTTTTTTTAATATTATTTTTGTCATATCTGTCTTCCACAGGCCAACCTTCTATACAATTTACAAGAAGAAATCATCCGAGGGTTTTCAATTAATCACATATGTTGTTGCACTTCTTAGCGCACTGTTGCTTCTGTATTACGGCTTCATAAAGACCAAAGCTACTTTGATTATCACCATCAACTGTATTGGATGTGTTATAGAAGTTTTATACCTAACAATGTACATTATATATGCTCCCAGGAAACAGAAGGTGAAACCAACATGACAATCTTTCCTTCTCAACCCTTTTCCATTTTGATCTAGATAAAGATATTTAAAGTAACTGCACAAATTTGTTCAATTTGAAACAAGTTTTATAGTTAAGAGTGTTCTAAAGTCTAAACTGTAACTTGGTAAGCTTATTACCTAAATGTTTTGATGGAAATTTCAGATTTCCACTTTGGCAATGATATTCATTGCCGACATTGGAGGTTTGGCCTTAACCATGTTAATCACCACCTTTGCTGTGAAGGTCATTAACCGTGTTCATGCTGTTGGATGGATTTGCGCTATTTTTAACATTGCAGTGTTCGCTGCTCCCTTAAGCATAATGGTACATTCTATATTCAATTATTCACATAACACAGATCTTGCATTGATTGAAATGCAATCTGAAAATATGTAAAATCTGTACATTAATTGCAGAGGAGGGTCATAAAAACCAAAAGTGTAGAGTTCATGCCATTTTCACTGTCCTTGTTTCTTACCCTCTGCGCCATCATGTGGTTTTTCTATGGATTCTTCGACAAGGATGACTTCATTATGGTGATGAATAACATTTCTATATCTATTTCTCATTCTACTAATTTACTCTTGAAAGCAAACTGATTAGTCTTTTGTTTTGTGGCATTATCAGTTTCCAAATGTGCTAGGGTTTCTGTTTGGCATCTCTCAAATGATCTTATACATCATATACAAGAATGCTAAGAAGAATGGAGAAACCAATTGTACAGAGTAGCAAGAAAGGGAGGGCACAGTGAACTCTAAACAGTACATCCGCGATGGCAACAAATTCGATTTCCCTTCAGTGGTGGAAATGAAAGAGAGTCAACTCAATCAAGTTTGATGTTATGTTTGATAAGTATCTAAGTTCTAGCGTTTGATGGAGGACTACATATAGGCTTAGGATGAATGCTGAATAACTAATGTCTCCTGTCTAATTATACTGTTCTAATAACAACTGGTCCCACTTGGTATGCATTGACTTTGTAGTGACTAATGTCTCCTGTCTAATCAACTAATGATTTGGTTCTGATTAAAATCCCCAAGTTCTAGATGTTTAAAGCAACACTAAAGGCTCAATTAACAATAGTTGTTTGGTGGTATATGGTTTTTTTTCATTTTCTTTATCAATCAAATGTTACTTTGTTAGTTTTTGTTAGTAAAGAGATTCAAACCTAATAACCCTCTATATATATGACTTGATTTAGTGCAATACTTTTAACTATATAACATTTTTCTCAGCTATGATTTAATGGTCTGGGATTGTGTGGCTGTTAATTCAGATTTGCGTTAAATTTGTCATTATGGGTGACATAAGCAACGGATTAGCCTTTTTTATTAATCATAATCAAAACGGACTAGTGAAGAGAAGTATAAATTTGATAATAATGGCAAAACAGATTTGTCTAAACTACAGTAGCTCACTTAAATATATATAATACATTCTTGATGAGTCAGATCTATTTATTGTAAATCAATGATGGCATAACAGTCCTAATGTAGATTCCCAACAGATTTGGTTCATGAAACTATGAAAGTAAGTTATTAGTTACAAACTTCCAGTTTCCACCTTTGACCCGATGTTGACTATTCCAAGATCCTTATATTATAAAGTAGGATTATACATTGATAAACCACAATAATTTTTCATACGAACAGAAAATACAAATAACTGCCCAAAAATGTGTCACGATGCAACTCAATTGAGACCCTTTTCTCCAATCGGTTATGTCAATTATAGGCCACATTTTTGGGCAGTATCTTCCTCTGGCATTGTATCCTGGGTCATCATTAGAGTCTAAGAGGCTCATGGTTGAGTTCATGAGATAGTCATATATGGTTCTGAAGCCAAATAAAAGAATGCAGGATTCTGAAAGCAGAACAAAACGTTGATTGGATAAGTCCATCAGTGCATTTGCTAGGAAACGTTTTCCGGCATCCATCAATGATGTTGCGCCCCAGACCACTAGCTGCCGTTGACAGGAAACATTGATTCGTTCATAATCATTTAATTTCATCCATTGACAATGTTTATGCATAAGCACAATGCATGTCCACAAGCACAACCTATCAAAGCTCATGATGCATTAAAGTAATAATAAAGTCTGTTTGTGCTAAATTTATTTTAATATTACCTCAATGTTTTAATCAATAGTTAATTCCAACCTAAAAAAGTTTAACCTATCATCCCACAATTAAAAATCATAATTTTTAAAATATTTACATTTAAAAGTCAACTAACTTAGTGGAACTCTCCACCATCTTTTGTTAGTCACGAGCTCGTTAGGTATAGACAAAGACTTCCCTTTTTAGCTTCTCGCCTTGGGTATGGTCTGGTCCTTCCAAGTGTTTTGTATTCCTTTTTTTCAAATCTATATATTTTTAGATGGATCTGTGTGAAGTTGTAGAGATTGAGGTGACAACATAGTTGGGATGTCAATCACTCTTTCACTTAGACTCATTTCTTTTGCTTAAAAAAAAAAAACTTTTTTTTTATATGAAAGGAAAACATGTAAAATTTTATACTATCTGTGCACAGCTTTACTTAATTGCGACTATAGGCACTTTATTCATGTTGCATGAATTACACCGTGCTTATGATGGGTTTGAAGAGAAATGAATATAAGCAATGGCAAGCTAACCTCGCTAGGAATATTTCTTCCATAGAATACAGAATCTTCAGGCATGGTTTCACTGAAACAAGGATGTTGGTGCAGGTAAATGGAGTAAAATCCATCATGGCCTTTGAAGAATTTCTCCCACAACGGTGCCAGGGGTAGTGGACCTCTTGCCAAGAACACGAAGGCCACTTTTGGAACGGTTTGCTAGGTAAAATCTTGAGTACCTGAAATCATGGATGATGCTTTGAGGAACAACTCTTGGTCGGTCATGTTGTGCATGAGAGATGTTTTTAATTCAGTACTAGGAGAGTTGAACATTGTGTTCTGCGATGAAAGAAATGATTTCAATGGTGGTGGTGCAGTCACAGATAATAGTCTTGATGATGATAATGGTGATGGAAGAATTGTAGTGATTGGGGTAATCACAGGATACAGAAAGGCATGTAAACTGAAAGATAGGTTAAGGCATAAAACTGCAGCAATTCCTTGTGATACGCCAAATATAAAGAAGACCAAGTTATACCCTTTGTTTATGTTCCTATACAAGGGACCAAAGAATGACAGAGAAACTTTCTGAGATGGTTTATGCCCCATATGCCAATACAAAATGACAGAGCAAGCGATGAACAAGAAACTTCTTCTTTCTATTTTTCTTATGTCACTTGTGAACTCTTTAAACTTGGTGTACGTACGTAGCTACTACAACTTTCATGCTCAGATATTGAGTCATACATTGTAATTTTATACTCCCTCTGTCTTAGTTTTGAATGAAGTTAACAATATAATTGTAGCTGTTAACAATTTGGGCAGGGCCGGTCCTGAAAATTCTTTGGTCCGGGGTAAAGTGAAAAAAATGGGCCCCTAACATATATTTTTTTTAAAATACAAGTAATATTAACATTAAGGGATGGAAAAAATGGGTCTTAACATACAAATTTTTTAAAATATAAATAATATTAAAATTAAGGGATGAAAAAAATAGGCCCTTAACACACAAATTTTTTGA
>PYAF01000602.1:2231306-2253852 GCA_007407185.1 Glycine tomentella
GCACACCACCAGAGAGAAGAAGAACAAACGCAGAGAAGAAAGAGGCCGAGGAACTCGAGAGAGAGGGAGAAGAACGCGCACCAGTTTTGAATGTAAGGCTTTTCAATTTTCAGTCTAATTAAGCAGAGGGGTATTTTCGGCTATACACTATTACAATATAGTGTATGTTGAAATACATATAGTGTAGGTAGTACAACTCAAAAAAA
This sequence comes from Glycine tomentella, assembly GCA_007407185.1. Taxonomy (NCBI): domain Eukaryota; kingdom Viridiplantae; phylum Streptophyta; class Magnoliopsida; order Fabales; family Fabaceae; genus Glycine; species Glycine tomentella. The sequence continues at coordinate 2,231,513 of PYAF01000602.1, forward strand.
AAGTATAAGAGGTAAAAAAGAAGAAGAAAGAAGCCCAAGCCCAATAACTACCCAGCCAATTGCATTAGTGACGCGCGAAACACAGCGCGGGAAAGGAATATGAGCATGACGAATTAAAACCACTCTCTCCCCCCATCGAATTGATTTGAGAAATTCTTCTGAGATCTCCGGCGAGATCTGTGTTGCGTTTGAAGTGTGTATGTAAGTCATGGATTTCTCTTATTTCCGATCCCCAATTTGGCATTTTCCATGATGACCTGATTGAATCCTCTTCAGATCAAACTATTTTTACGCTCAATCCATCGATATAGATGCACTTCTTCCCTCACATTCTGCAGTGCATTTGCTTCTCCCCCGCGCAATCCTAACGATTTTGACGATTATCATGATTGTCGCTTTGAATCTGAGATTTTCAGTTCCTGCATAGGGTTTATAAACGATTACCGGACCTTAACTATGATGAGATCAACGGTGATTTTTTTATATGGTTTTGGGTATGGCCATCAACTGATAACTATCTGGTCATTCTTCTGTCAACACCTTGATGAAGCTGCTGCAATGCTGTTGTTCTCCTTCAAAACTTATTCGTGGGACCTACACTGTATTGATATCTAGTATAAAGATTTCGGTTATAAATTCAGATCGGGGTTGCTGTTGGACGAGGCTCTTCATTGGTTGGTCTTTTCTGAGGATAGGAATGTTCCTGTCATTATTGCTTTTGATCTCATAGATTGGGGTTTCTCCGAGATTCCCTTGTTTTATGAGTTTACTTTGGAAAAAATATGAAGTTTATTGTTTAAGGGTATTGGGAGGATATCTCAGTGTCTCTTGCTTGGTCAAAGGCCTTAAAACAGCTGAAACATGGGTGAATAAGAATATAATGTGCAGTCTTCTTGGACCAAGTCCATTGTTGTACCTACTCATGACATTCCTTACACTCACATTCAAAGTTCCTTTGACAATCATTTTTCCCCCATATGCATCACTAAAGATGGTGGAATTCTTTTATCAATTATCATGGCAAGATTAGAGAAACTCAATGACAAAGGAGAGCTGCTTGAGGAACTCGCTTATGCTAGATTTGAACAGTTATTTTGTGTTAATCTACAGACTACTATGTATAGAGAGTCTATTGTCCATCCCCAGTGTCATTGAAGAAACAAGCAAAGATGAACAACAGTAACAGACAAGAAAAATTCAGGGTATGCATTGTTCTTCAATCTCTTTCACCATTATATTCTTATTCATCTTGCATTATGGGGAATGAAAAGTTATATGCAGAATGTGTGGTATGTTAAAGAAAGATGAGGTTTGGTGGTGATGGGTTCAATTTACCTTGCTTAGATAAAATATTTGATGTCTTGACTCTCGTATACTCACAAGCCTTGATAATCAAAGGAAATTTGAGTGGAAAATTATATAAGAAAAGAAACTAATGTTTGGAGTAAAACAATTAGGATTTCCCATGAGATTTTACAATATCACCATGTTACTGTTAAAATCTTAGAGAATTCCCAATTAATATTCTAACATTTGCTCATGTTTCCTGCAGGCCACAAAATATGCAAGAATGTATACAATTACCTCGATGTCACTTTCATACAAATGGTGACACTTCTAGCAGAAAGCATAACACATATATAATCTCTTGTTAGTGCAGAATCAGTGTCTATTTTAGAGGTGATTTCAGTAGAGTTGTAGTTTCAACAGATTTTACATCTTTAGCTATATTTCAAAGTAGGAGTTAGCAAATCGTAGTTGGTGTTATACATGATACATGCTATTTGGTTCCTTTATCTTTTGTTCTCGTAGCGTATGTTTGGGTCTCTATTGGACAAATGCTCAAGTACATTCATGGAAGTAACTCTTTTGTCCTCTATCTTTTGTTAGTTTTCAGATTCAACCCCTACTTGTTTGATTATTTTCCTCTATTTTTCCAATCTCCTAGCCCTAATCTCACTAATTAATAACTCCAGAACAAGGAGCTCTCCAATCAGCCTTGTTATAATGCATGTTATATTATCAAAATAGTATAGCATGTAAAAACTTGGTATAATGCATACATGAAAGATTTTGTTGTGGTAACCTTTGGGGTCTATTTTACACTTTAGAAAGTGGAACGTGTAAACAATAATTCTGGTTGTGGTTTCTGTAAATCTAATAATTTCATTAGCTCTAGTACATACAACGTAACTAACTTTGAGGCTTCTTTCTTAACCTCAAAATTGAGCTGTAGGATTTAAATTCAGGAATTTCACTCAGTATTACAAAATCTTCATGTGTGAAACCAACAAATTAACAAGTAACCAACCAACAAATGATTCCAGATCCTCCAAGTGAAAACCATGCAGATAATACTCTGGAGATAATGGTTGTCCATCAAAATTCTATTGGAATTACTTTGCAAAACTTAGCATTTAGCATCCCATTATGTTGTTGTACCACTCCAGGCAAATCACAACAGTAAATCTAAACTTTATTTGCAGCGATTAAGTAGAGTGACACAAAAACATAATGGGATGCTAAATGCAGTTCTTGCGACTATAGAACTCCAAGCTGGACTCCTTAGCCAAGCATGGTTTTTAGAGGCAATATGAGGAGGATTTGTTTGGGGGTGAAAAAGCAGTTATTTGTTTGGTTTTGTAGGAAAGTGGTGAAAACGGTAATTGTAAGAGGAGGAAGATGGAGTAGAAAGGAGAACATGTTTAATGTGGGGGTGTCATGTGTGTCTATTGGTTTGGTTTACTTTGAATTAGAGCTTTCAAATTTTAATGGAAATTAAATGGGGAGAGAAAGAGAGGTGAAGGGGTGTGCGTCTTTGTTATTTGGTTGTCCTTTGAGGCAGTGGCTGTGGTGGGAGAAAGTGTTTGAGGTACATTTCCCTTCTCCAAATTCTTAAACTTGCATTAGGCCATAATATGCAGGGGAATGTGTACAACTATGTTGGCTCTTGGCTGTGTCATCAAAATGTGTGGACTATATAGTAACCTTTACAGTGATGTTTGTTTTCGTAAAAAAAAAAGTGATGTTTGTTTTTGTTATGTAGTATGTTGACTGCATGACTGATATATTATTACTTTTTTGAATTTAAGGTATTTTTTTTAGCTGAGTAAAGTACAAAAATTTATAGCTGTCACTTAAGAGAGTCCGGAGATAAGAAGGTAAGGTATCTCTATGACTCTTGAGTAATAAATTAGCTATAATTTTGAAGATAAGCACCAACTACCATCTCATAATTTAACCCCTCTCACGCATCTGATCAAGATTTGCGAAGAGAATTTAATTTCTCATTGAACACTAGTCACCACAGGATGAAAATGACTTGACAGTTTAGGAAGGCATTTCATCTGGTTTAGTGTGATTTCACATTTGATTTGAACTGCTCTATAAAGTGTTTCAACCCCGCTGAGTACAACGAGGAAAACGTAAATTACAAAAAACAAAATGGTATTGAAAATTTTCTCGACAAGATTCCAGACAGAGTGGGTCCTTAAAAGTATGTTATTGGTGACAAATTTCCAGTTTCTAACTATGACCTGAAGTTGACTATTCCAGGATCCTTAAAGTAGGATTATACATTGATAAACCAAAATAATTGCTCATATGAAAAGAAAATACAAAAAAGTTCCTTGATAGGAGCTTATTGAATTTCTAACACAAACCCTGTAAGACATAATTAAGTTTCAATATATACCAAGCAACAAGGGAGACAATTGTAATAATAAAGGCTTCAATGCGCTTGGATGAAACTTTCTTGCAAAAAGGAAGCACATGTTGGTGGTGTTCCCTTCATAAACACATGTTGATCCCAAACACATGTGGTTCAGAAACTCATCTGTAATATCATTCCAACCCATATGTTTGAGGATGAGGGCCAGGCTTTGACCAATCCACCCAAGTGAGGCTACGATTGCAGCTTAATTGAGGGTACATCATATGCACAAAAGTCGGTATATAATGCTCGTCTGCAAAGCACGGTGAAGAACAGTGGTGCCAAACTATAGGGTAGTATTTGGTGTCAGATACAATGTCAATGACAAGCTCACGATGAACTTCAAACCATTGAGACCCTTTTCTCCAATCGGTTATGTTAATTATAGGCCACATTTTTTGGCAGTATCTTCCTATGCCATCTCTTCCGGGGTCATCAAAGGAGTCTGAGAAACTCAACCGCCAAATAATGGAATGCAGGATTCTGAAAGCAGCACAAAACGTTGATCGGATAAGTCCATTAGTGCATTTGCTAGAAGATGTCTTTCGGCATCCATAATTGATGGTGAGCCCCAGAACACTGGCTGCCATTGACAGAAAAGAATGATTCATTCATAATCATTCAATTTCATCCACTGACAATGTTTATGGAGCAATTCCAGCATAAGCACAATGTTCGTAAGCATAACCAATCAAAGCTCATGATGCATTAAAGTAATAAGAGAGTCTGAATTAAAATTAGTGCTAAAGTTATTTTAATATTATCTCGAGGTTTAATTAAAAGTTTAATTTCAATGGAATATCAATATAAAGTTTTTTAATCTATCAACCAACAATTACAAATCATTGCAAGTATGACTTTTAAAATATTTATTTTTAATACTCAACTTATTTATCATACATACTGATTTATAGTTTAACAATAATGTAAAACATATATAATGTGAATGCATTGGCTATTTACTCTTTACTTAATTGTAATTACTATTCATGTTGGATGAAATACACTATGCTTATGATGGGGTTGAAGAGCAATGAAGATAAGAAATAACGAGCTAACCTGGCTAGGAATATTTCTTCCATAGAATATAGAATCTTCAGCCACGGTTCCATTGAAACAAGAATGTTGGTGCAGGTAAATGGAGTAAAATCCATCATGGCCTTTGAAGAATTTCTCCCACAAGGGTGCCAGGGCCGGGTAGTGGACCTTTAACCAAGACCATGAAGGCCACTTTTGAAACGGCTTGCTTAGTAAAATCTTGAATTCCTGAAACCACAGATGATGCTTTGAGGAACAAGTCTTGGTCGGTCATGTTGTGCATGAGAGATGTCTTTAGTTCAGTACTGGTAGAGTTGATTTCCTTAATTGGCCTTGTGCACATGTTCTTTAACATGCATTCTCTTCTCTTCTCCCTCATTTAATTTTATCAGGTGGAGGACATCTCTCATGCACAACATGACCGACCAAGACTTGTTCCTCAAAGCATCATCCGTGGTTTCAGGAATTCAAGATTTTACTAAGCAAGCCGTTCCAAAAGTGGCCTTCATGTATATAGAATACATCCGACCAAAGAACATGTGCACAAACAAATCTCACTCAATAATGCTGCAGTATATCATATTAGAATGTATTTTACTTTTATAAAAACGAATGCCATAAAAATAAAAATAATATTAACTATATACGGTGACAAAAGAGAGAATATAGAGAATTCATTTCATTCTTAAAAGTAAAAATTTAAATTTATAATATAGGAATTGAAATAAAGTTGAGTCATGTTTCACATAAAATAAAATTAAAAAAATATGAATGTATGTAAAGAATAGATAAGATGTAGTAAGTTTTATGAACTAAATATTAGTATATGAGTAAACAATTTTGTAACTTTATCAAATAACATACCATTCTACTTCAGAGGAATTGGACTCTAGATTTATAAGCATTTCCACTATCAATTAGTCCTTAAAATACTAGTTAATATTTTCATTTTTTAAAAAATAAAAGAATAAGAGGGGGAAAAAGATGCCCAAGTCCAAAAACTACACATACACTTGTGGTTAAAGTTGGAGTAGCTGGATCTTGTGTGGTGAAACACAAAGCGCGGGAAAGAAAAAGGAGCATGAGCATGAGGAACCAAAACCTCACCCTTCCCCATCGAATTGATTCGAGAAATTCTTCTGAGGTTGCCGATAAGATCTGTGTTGCATTTGAAGTGTGTCAAGTTATGGCTTTCTCTTATTTCCGATCCCCAATTCGGAGTTTCCCATTTTGACCTAGCACTAGCAGCCGCACCCTCCCATCGCCTCCTTCTCAGATCAAATTATTTTTACGTTCAATCCATTGATATAGACGCACCGCTTCACACAAATTCTGCAGCGTTTGATGATTATCGCCACGCACCGGAAATTTTCGGTTCATGCAGAGGGTTTATACTCTTACGCTACCACAAAAGCACTGAATTCATTATATGGAATCCCTCACTAGGCGTCCATAAACGATTACCGGGCCTTAACTGCGATGAGATAACCAACGAATTTTTACATGGTTTTGGGTACGAGTCATCAACGGATGACTATTTGCTAATTCTTATTCCATTGGTGTCTGAATCTCCTTATGAAACCGGAATCGGGATTTTCTCCTTCAAAACTTATTCTTGGGACATAGACTATGTTGATTTTTCATACGAGGAGATTGGTTATAAATTCAGATCTGCGTCTCTGTTGAATGAGGCACTTCATTGGTTGGTTCTCTCCAAGAATGAGAACCTTCCTTTCATTATTGCCTTTGATCTGATACAAAGGAGTTTTTTGGAGATTCCCCTGTTGGATCATTTTACTTTGGAAAAATATGAGGTTTATTGTTTAAGAGTAATGGGAGGATGCCTCATTGTGTCTTGCTTGGTCCGAGACCTTAAAACAGCTTAAATATGAGTGATGAAAGAATATAAAGTGCAGTCATCTTGGACTAAGTCCGTTGTTGTACCTACTCATGGTGTTCCTCCTTTCACTTACATTTGTACTTCCTTGGACAATCACTTTTCCCCCATATGCATCACCAAAGATGGTGGAATTTTTGGATCAAATATCACAGGTAGATTAGAAAAAATTAATGACAAAGGAGAGCCGCTTGAGGAACTCACATATGGTGGATATGAACGGATATTCTGATGTTAATCTACAAACTGCTATGTATAAAGAGAGTCTACTGTTGATCCCCAGTGTCGTTGAAGAAACAAGTGAAGATGACAAATTGTAACAGACAAGAAAAATCCAGGGTATGCATTGTTCTCCAATGCCTTTCAGCATTATATTCTTATTCATCTTGCATTATGGGAAATGAAAAGTTATATGCAGAATGTGAGGTACGTGAAAAATCACGCTTTTATCTATCTTCTATGCCCTCCATCCTTGCTGATAATACTTCTTTTTATGTTTTTAAAATTAAATGATACATGAAACTGCATATAACTCACAAGAACTAATGTTAATTTAGAGTAAAAAAACAATTCGAATTTCCCATGAGATTTTACAATATCACCATGTTACTGCTCAATAGAGAATTTCTAATTAATATTCTAACATTTGCTAATGTTTCCTGCAGGCCGCGAAATATGCGAGAATACAGTTACCTTGATGCCACTTTCCTATAAATGGTGACACTGCAAGCAGAAAGCATAGCATTTGGAAGAGAATGTCATTTATATCTATGATATTAAATAATCTCATGTTAATGCAGAATTAGAGTCTATTTTAGTGGTGATTTCAGTAGAATTGGATTATCAAAAGGCAAATCATAGTTGATGTTATACATGATACATGCTATTTAGTGCCTTTATCTTTTTTTTTCTTAGTGTATGTTTGGGTCTTTGTTGGATGGATGCTTAAGGTAAGTTCATGGAAGTAACTCTTTTTTTTTGGAATTGAGGAAGTAACTCTTTTGTTACTTTTGGAATTAACCTACTTTTAGATATAGGAGAACGGATTTCTGAACATAGCTTAATGTTATTATGTTTGCAGTTTGTTTCTCTGAGGTTCTTCTGCATTGTTTTTAGATTCAACCAACCTTGGTATAATGAAGCTATATTATCAAAATAGTTTAGAGCATGGAAAAACTTTGTATTATAATGTACACTTGAAAGATTTTATTGTGGTAATCTTTTGGATCTGTTTAGAAAGTGGAACGTGTAAACAGCAATTCTGGTAGTGATTTCTGTAAATTTAATAATTTCATTAGCTCTCAGTACATACAACGTAACCTGAGGCTTCTTTCACGCTCTCCTTAACCTCAAAATTGAGTGAAAAAATAAGCGGTAGGATTTAAATCCTGGAATTTTTCACTCGGTATTACAAAATCTTCACGTGAGAAACCAAGGCTGCAGTTAGACTGACAAACTAAAGTTGGCATGTTATATTCTCTTGAAAAAGAAATAAAAAAAATGGAGAAATTTGGTTGGTTATTAACACCTTAATAAGTAAAGTAATCCCTGATTTATTTAAAACTATCAATGCACTTCATACCTGGGAGTTATAGTTTAATACATTATGTTATCTGTTTAGTTTGCACTCACTCACGAGATGTTAATTTTCAAAGTAGTCCAAATTGTCGTTGCAACCCCACATAATAATACGATACTAGAAGTTCTCAAAAAACAAATGCATACTGAAAAAAAAATCGAAATTAGGTTAAGTTTTTTGTCAATATCAAACTAAATCTACTCTACCTATCACCATATTCCACGTTATTGCATCACGCATGGTGTTATTTTTTTTATGACAAACCTCTTTTGTTTTTAACTCAAAGCCTTACAATGTTGGCAAGAGATTTTATTTATTGAATCTAGGGGCACTTTTATACACCTATTTTATTTTTGTCACCTGACTTCAGATAAGACGTCTCAATCTAAATTTCAAGGTATCACAATCAGAATTAACACCAACAAATTTCAAGGTTTTTACCACCTCCAGTACAGGTAGAACAAACTGATTACTAACTAACCTACCAATAAATGCTTCCAGATCCTCCACGTGAAAACCATGCAGATAATACTCTGGAGATAATGGCCGTCCATCAAAATTCTATTGGATTACCAATAACAGAAGGAGTTACTTTGCAAAATTTAGCATTCCATTATGTTGTTGTACGACTCCAGACAAATGACAACAATAAATGTAAACTTTAATTGAAGCGATTAAGTTGAGTGGCATAGCAACAGAATGGGATGCTGCCAAGCATGGCTTTTAGAGGCAATGTGAGGAGTGTCATGTGCTGTGTGTCTATTGGTATGGTTTACTTTGAATTAGACCTTTCAAATTTCAAGGAAAATTATATGGGGAGAGAAAATTATTGGGTTGTCCACTTGTCCTTTAAGGCAGTGACCGGGTGTTGTGGTGGGAAAGTGTTTGAGGTACATATCCCTTCTCCAAATTCTTATATATAGCTGGATTGAACTTGAATCATGTCATGACATGCAGGGGAATAAATGTGTGCAACTATGTTGGCTGTCTTCAAAATGTGTGGAATGTATAGTATAGCAACCTTTACAGTGATGTTTGTTTTTGTTTTGACTGCATGACTGATATATATATATATATATATATATATATATATATATATATATATATAAAAGAACCAGTTGAGAGGAAGAAGCTAAGGTATCTATAAGCAATAAATCAATTATAAGATGGCCTATTGAAAGATTTAGAAAAATTATAAGAACCAGTTGAGTAGTTTAATAAGTAACAAAATCAATAAATTGGATGTAAAAGATCAAAATAACGACCACATCTAGAGTAAAAAAGCAGAGTATTAAGTGTCCTAAGGAACAAAAATTGTAAGAACAGCATTAGAATTAAGATCACAAGCATTTGTAAAGTATTTTATGTTGCAGGACTAAGTGCACGTTCTATTTCTTCCAACGATCGACCTTTTGTTTCCACAACGTTACAAGCTATGTACACGACAGTGAGAAGACAGACAATTGAGAAGCCCAAGTACACTATGCTGATACCAAACTTGTTAACTACACTCAAGAAATAGAGCCCGATGACAAAGTTGGAGATCTGGTAAGATTAAACAAAGATGAAAAATGAGTGTAGCAATAAAAGTTATGAACATTATAAATCATCCCAACAGGTCCCAGAAACTTCATTGCAATATATTCACAAGATAAAGGAAGTAATTACAGGTTATATTAGATTCCACAGTGAAGTCACTTACCCAATGCGTGCCTAATGACAAAGAAATTGCTTTTGCTCTGATTCTTGATGCAAATATCTCTGGTAGAAGAAGGGCAGGCACAGGACCAGCACCAAGAGAGAATGATAGGACATAGCTGTTTAAAATTCATAGACCAGAGTCATACCAAAAGAGAAATGGAAAACAAATAACACATGGTAACCTTTCAGTGTATGGAAATACTTTTACTGACAAAATTAAATGACTTACAGGACAGTCCCAAGGACTGCAAGGGTGCCGGAGTATGGAGCAAGGACCTTCCAAGTAAAAGACACAAAAAGAAGCAACATAGAAGCAGCCTGGGAAGGACAGAAAAATACAGGAAGTTAAGAAAATAAGTAGGTTATATTAATATTAGACAAAAAAAACTAAGTTAAGCAGTTGAGATGAAAATTTGTTATTAAACCAAGCAGAAAGCAAAATAGAAAGAGATTGTATAATCCAGAAAGGCAGAGTTTTGAATTAAATAGAATTATAACTAGGAACAGGTATAACTATTATCTCTTAATGCACCTCTAACCAGCTTTGGATTCTCTTCATCTCCCCTCAAAGGTATTAGAACCAACAAAAATAAGATGACAAGCTTAACAAGAACTGCTATTTACAAAAAATGATCACACAGAGAAATACAAATTAAAGCTACAATCATAAAAGTATGACAGCAAGCCTATCATTGACACACATGCATGAAAGCTCAAATGTTTTGCTTTCAGCCTTAGAAATATGAGTTGAAAGTAATTATTACCATCCCACTAAAGCTTGTGATAAGGAGACTTTTCCTTCCTTTTATGTCCATCAAGGATGAAGCAACAATTGTGCCTGCAACAAAATCAAACATCAGTCAGAAACAATATCATGTTTGTGAGAATTGCATGATATCAAAATTTTAGGATGAAAAATACTAACCAAAAACATTTGATGCACCAACCAGTGCACTCGCTGCAACATCAGAAGCTATTCCAGCACTGCGGAAAACAGAAGTTGAATAATAGACCACAGCATTTATTCCAGCCAACTGCTGGAGCAAGAAAAGTGTTGCCCCTACACTGACCACTGCAACAAGGAATATTTTATAAGTGCTACACCTATTCACTAAGCATGAATCAACTCTGGAACAAACTAAAAAGTTGGTAGTTTAGCAGCAAAACAACATAAACTGTGATGAAATGATTAAGATATATCTCATCTCTTCACAACATATATCAAGGGAAAACGAAAAGGAAAAAACAATGCATTAACAAATTCAAAAAGTAAAAGAAAGACCCAGGCTTTAAGGTTGAAACAACAAAATTGACTTCCAAAGTTCCATGAATATTCACAATGATTGGGGCACTACTGTACATAAGCACTCTCAAATAAGAAAATAAATAACATAATTATGACCAAACCTTCAAAAGCTGCAGGTCAGCACCAATAGTAACAAACATACAATATTAACTGATGAAGGTATAATTAATAGCTGTTCTTCACTACAGAAATTCTGCTTTAGTACACTAGAAACCTTAGCACTTGTTAATAGAACTAAACTACATTAAAGTTTGGAATACCTTTCCTATATCGACTACTAAAAAGATCAAACCATCCTGCTTCAGGTTCAGAAGAACCTTCACTTGCTGCTGTCAAGTCATGCATAACCAAAGCCACTCTTTCTTTTCCATATAGTGTTTTAACAGCCTTTTCAGCTTCAGAAATTTTTCCTTGCTGTAAAATAATAAATGTAATTTTATCAGAAAATGTACATGAAAATTATAACAATTGCACTAAACACTTAATGATATACTATACAAGAAACTAGACATCATACACATATATGTCTATTTAGTATTAAGATTATACATGACTACCATAACTCTGCAATTTAACCCAATTAAAAGCTTTAAGGATGCCAATAGTGTCTTTAGAGATTTTAAACATAGCATAAGCTCTTTTCTTTGAAAAAGTTATACTTATAGTTTGTTTGCAAAATTGTTACCATAAGAGACTATAATCCAATGTATAGGTTAGCGAAAAGAATATTTAACTGAGAGTTATTGATGTGTCTAAAAGTATTAATCTTTTATAAGAAAAGAAACTTAGAGTAGTAATTCACACATCTTTTTTTGCAAAAGTTAGTTTCCTTGTTATGTATTGTTCCATAATAAAAGACAGCACAGCATTGCAGTAGTAATTCACGCTATTTGCTTTGCAAAAATTGGTGTCCTTGTCATGTATATATATTGTTGCATAATAAAAGACAGCACAGTATTGAAGGACAACCTGAAAGAGCCACCGAGGACTTTCTGGAGAGATAGTCATTCCAAGTGCTAACAGAACAGATGGAACTACAGTAATTCCAAACATTGTCCGCCACCTGATAAAAATAAATGAGGGAGAAGTTGATGCAAGTTAATCAGCATACAGTCACAAGGCCAATTACAGGAAACCAACTATGTATTCACAATGCAAAACAAATTCCAAGGTTTTTACCACCTCTAGTACAAGTACAACAAATTAACAACTAACCAACCAACAAATATTCCAGATCCTCCAAGTAAAAAAAAAAAAAACCATGCAGATTCCATCAAAATTCTCTTGGAATACTAGTAACAGAAGGAACTACTTTGCAAAATTATCTTCTAGGATGCCATTTAATTTATTTATTATTGATGAAAGTCATGTATCTCCACTTTCTTTCTCATGGAGTGCTAACAACAGAAGGAGTTTTTTCACTTCTAACATTTTCACACTGAATATTGTCATTTCCATCACAAATATATATGCTCTCAAGAAGATATCCTCATAAGAAATAACAACTGACAACTAACAAGATGGTAAAATGAAACAACTCAATAGTCAATACCATATAGGATTTCCCACCAGAGGCAAACCAGCCAGTAGTGCTGCAAGAATTCCAATACATATAAAAAGTTGATTAACGGATCCAAGTGCACCCCGAATTTCGGTTGGAGAAATCTGTCCATTAGAAGGAATCACCATGCATTCCATATAAAATATGTAAACATAATGGCAAAGGTTAAAATAGTTTATAAAGGATCACCTCAGATATGTAAAGTGGTACAACTGCAGATGTTATGCCAATTCCTATGCCAGCTAGCAAGCGACCAATGATCATTGTCTGAACACTCTGAGCAGTAGCACTGTAAACGTAATATAATTTAACCAATCAATTTCAAAAATACCTAAAAGATCAAACCTTCTACCCAAGGGCGATTGACTGACCAAAGAAATCCTCCAATTGCTAGAGGGATTGCATCCAACTGAAAAGTCCTAGCCCTGCCAAATTTGTCAGCCAATGCTCCACCGGTAAATGAACCAACAGTAGCACCAGCAAGAAGTGCACTGACAATCCATCCTGTTCATGGATTAGATCTAATGAGAATTACGAGAAAACAATTGATGGACCATATTCAAGTCAAATTAGAATTTTGAGATACAAACTTTTCACAGACAAAAAGACTCTTCACAAACAGCCAAAGTAATAAATAGATTCAATTAAACTTCATGCCATACAACTGAAGTTTTTTTCCTGGTAAATATAAAATTAAAATTAACAAGTACAAATCATGTTTGAATATATGTTGAAAATATGACTTGTAAAAAAAAAAAAATTAAAGAGCTAAAGAACAAGAAAGAATTTTAACAAGAAAGAATTTTTGCATTAACATCTACAATTTCTTTTTTCTGATAAATCAATCAAACAACGCAAACTAATTTGCAATGACAAATAACAAAAAGAAAAAGATGTACCTTGTATAACAGTGTTTTGGGTGATTCCAAGATCCTTGGCAAGGTACTCAAGAGAACCATTTACCACCCTGTACCAAAAAGGGTATTGTCAGAGTTTCCTACCTAAGAATAATAATCGATGAAAATCAGTACTACAACAAGGAAAATTCAAAACAGGACTCCAGTATGTTTCTTGCCACCAATAACTTAAGACAGTATACAGAATACGATGTCCTGCATTATAAGTCCATTCATCTGTATACCAAGTGAAGATGAAATCATACCCAAGATGATAACCAAATAACATGGCTCCAAGGCAAGCAACACCAACATAGGGCAGAACAGTTCCAGAAGCTTTGCCCGAAATATTAGAGGGGACAAGATCCTCAACATCTTCATCTGCAACGCAATTTTACACAGTAACATTCGAGGGGAAAAAACACATTCACATTATGATCAATAATGGACAAAATAAAATGCATTTTTTTAAAAGGATATTACGATAAATTTAGGCGTTTCTGGTGTTATTCTTTGATTAGAATCAGAATTTCACATCACCTAATAAAGGTTTGTATTAAAGGTCAATGCAGGTTACCGAGGTGAAACTCCAATTCTGAAAGGAGAACAACAACAACAACAACAATAAAAGCACCTATGCATCTAAGTTTTGTCCTACAATAAACTCTTAACTGCGGAAATGTCAAAACATTTGGATGAAATTTCATGTTGGTATATGAGTAGACAATTATTAACTAACCAAAGCAGTCATGGAAAATAGGCCAAACAGGTATCCATCAAACAACAAATCGACCACAACGAAAAACATGTATTTTTAATGGGAAGCATTAAAAAGGCATCATCAACAACAGAAGAGAAACAAACCTGAAGGCTGAACCCTGAGTGATCTAGGCTTAGCAGAGGAGCCAAAAATGCCACCAAAACTCTTTCCTCTAATAGTCAACTCAGTTTCCATATTGAAGGAACCAGGCCACAAACCGCACCAGCTGCCTCTGCTTCTACTACTACTCATGATGTTCGTGCACACTCTTCTTACTCTCCCTTTTGAATTCACCAACACTCGCAACGACAAACACCCTCTCCCTCTGCTTCTGAATCTGAACCCACCAAGCGGCTCCGTTGAACATTATCTGATTGAAAACTCCAAATCCAGAAAAAGTCTAAACTCGTACAACAGTACGAACCAAACCAAACCAAACCAGGACACGAATCTAGGACACTCCAAATCCAATTGCCGTTGTGTCAGGAAATTATCTAACGATTAACGAAAATAAGATACTCCAGTCGTTGGAAATAATTATTTGTCAAAAGTATATTATTTATCACTCTTAGTATCTTGCAATATTTAATTTTTTTTTCAGAAATGTATAATTATAACAAAAATATTTATAAAGAATTAAAAAATCTTTTATTTTCAAGAGTGTATAGTTATAATAAATAATCATAAAAATAATAATTTTTTAGATATTTTTATCTTATGGAGTACTTACATATTTTTTAAAATTAATTTTAAGCGATAAAAACAACTATAAACATAGTATATTTTTAATATATCATTCTAAAAAATATCTTATTCCCAAAATTCGCTGACTTTTCTTACAAGTGGGGGTTGTGTTACTTTTCTAGTTTTCTATGCTACGTTTTCTTGATCGTGTGAAAGAACTTTATTTGTTTTTTTTAATTTAAAGGAAAGTTTAAATATATTTTATTCTTTGTAAATAAATAAATAAATTGAGTTTAATTTTCTATGTAAAAAAATTTATATGCTCAATTGATAAAAAAATATCATGGGTATTTTCTAAAAAATAATAATTACAATTTTCAATAATTTTACCATATATGTCAATTTCTAATTAGAAAACAATATAAAATAAATAAATCACTAATTTAATCCTAAAAAATGTAGTGAAAAGTCAAATTATTTTCTAAAAGTAATAAAATGGTCTCCAAAATTATAAGTTACCAATTCATTTAATCCCTAAAGTTGTGATAATTGGTCAAATTAATCTCTGAAATTAAAAAAAAAAAAAAAAGTGATCCTTAAAATCAAATTCTCAATAAATTTAGTCATTACATCATTAGTTGGTGTGATCTAATAACTTAGACTTAATTAACAAGTGTATGACAACCAACTAGACACATGTGATTACGTCACAGGTATGAAAATGACCAAAATCTTTTTATATCTTTATTCTTTTTTCATGTTAGTTTTGCATTATTCTTTTCATCTAATCATTAATTTTTTTATTTGTAGGAATCAAAGACATATATCAAAATTTTACTATAATTCACACTCTATACAAACATTTGAGTCACGAGAAGTTGAAATTTTTCTATTAAAACATTTATCTTGTTTTCAATATCTATATAAATTCTTACACATAATTTTAAACCTTTTTTTTCATAGATATTTTCCTTCATAAGCGATTTCATTGAGGTATTTTTAAGTCATAAATATGTGATCACCTTTCCTAAGGAGGGTTTATCACATGAGGGATAACCCACTTTCGCAAGACTAACTTCCATTAATATTTTAAATGCTAATTTTTTTATATTAACAAAAATTAAAATATCATATTAATAATAATTAAAAAAACTGAAACATTTATTATATTTACAATGACCTGTTCATTTTGAAATATGAATTCTCTCATGATTTAATATTTTTTATATTAAATTTAGATCAATTTTTAATTATAATTGTATACATAGAGTATATCATAATTGTATATATCATCTATACTTTTTAATCTATTCATTAGTTTTCGAAACATATATAAACGGGAGAATGCATACAAATGAAATTCCTGTTTGTTTGGAACGGGTAAATATGGTGGGACGTGTTACAGAGAAACGGAGGAGAGCATGTGACATCTTTTGTCCCTTCGTTTGGAGCATTGCATTTTAAAAATACTGAGAGAATGTGGGACCTATTAAGATTTATCATCCCTTCAAAAGCCAACAGAATAGAGAAAGAAAAGATGTGTTAAATGAATATTTACGTAGACTTAGTAAGGATCCTTCTCCAGTACTTTGGTAAACCATAAAACTACTTGATAAAAGAAAAATTGTTCCCAAGCAACTAAAAATTTATGTTATAAGCACCATATTATCTCCATAACATGGAAAACAAATTATAGTAGTAAAACAATACAAGAAAAGCAGCATGTAGATTCCTGAGAGACTTTCATCGAATGGCTTAAATACAAGAAAAGTACTGGAGAGAAATTTTAGTTAGAATCATTTAATGCGTGTTTGAATAAAATTTAGTGGCATACATCAAACACTATCTCACCCCATCTTACGCAAAAGCAATTGTAAAGCTTATATTAGCGGTTATTTTTAGAACTGCTGTTATTTTGAAATTATCTATTTATTTTATTTTAAATAAGAAGTTAAAGTTTATTTTTCATAGTTTTAGAAGGTTGTTTAGTTTGTTATGGATAATGCCTTGATTAAAGGACAAAATCTTATTAGAAAATTATATTTTCAGTTGTTAATTATGTTTTCAGCCTATATATGTAGGTTTTGAATTCAATAAAAATATCATCTTCCATCACTCTCTATTTTATTCATTCTCTGCCATAATTAAAAACCAACAATTGGTATCGGAGCCCTTTTCTTACGGGACCTATGGATTCTGAAATAAGTTTTTCCCAAGCAGCTCTTCCAGTTTTAATGGGGAAAACTATGATTTTTGGGCCGTCAAAATGGAGGCTTACCTAGAGGCTTTGGATCTTTGGGAAGTTGTAGAAGAGGATTATGAAGTCCTTCCACTACCGGACAATCCCACCATGGCCCAGATCAAGAATCATAAGGAGAAAAAAACACAAAAAGCAAAGGCAAAATCATGTCTTTTTGCTGGTATCTCTACAACAATCTTTACTAGGGTCATGACTCTCAAATCGACAAAAACGATTTGGGACTATCTAAAGGCGGAACATGCTGGAGATGAAAGAATTAGAAGCATGCAGGTGCTTAACTTAATGAGGGAATTTGAACTTCAGAGGATGAAAGAGTCTGACACAATCAAGGACTCAGACAAATTGTTGGGCATTGCCAACAAGATAAAGCTACTGGGCGGTAATTTTGCAGATTCCAGAATTGTTGAGAAAATTCTGGTAACAGTGCCAGAGAGGTACAAAGCATCTATTGCTTCGTTGGAGAACACAAAAGATCTGTCTAAAATTACTTTTGCAGAAGTGCTACATGCTCTCCAAGCCCAAGAGCAGAGAAGATTGATGAGGGAAGATCATGCTGTTGAAGGTGCTCTTCTAGCCAAGAGCCAACAAGCTAAAAACTATAAGAAGAATCATCCATGCAACAGTCAGAGCAGTGCAAATAATTACAACAAAGGAAAGGGTGAAAAGAAAAGTTACCCACCTTGTCAGCATTGTGGCAAAATGGGTCACCCTCCATTCAGATGTTGGCAATGACCTGATGCTAAATGCATCAAGTGCAATCAAATGGGGCATGAAGCAACCATATGCAAGAGCAAAAATCAGCATAAAGAGAAAGAAGCTAAGGTCGTTGATCAAGAGGAGGAGGAGGATCAACTCTTTGTGGCCAGGTGTTTTGCAAGCAACGAAGAAAGTGAGAGTTGGCTGATTGACAGTGGTTGCACAAATCATATGACCAATGACATGAAGCTTTTCAAATATTTAAAGCCAACCAACATCACCAAAGTCAAAATAGGCAATGGTGATTATATTTCAGTCAAAAGAAAGGGGACTGTTGCAATAACAAATAACTCAGGTACAAAGTT
Organism: Glycine tomentella; assembly: GCA_007407185.1. Taxonomy (NCBI): domain Eukaryota; kingdom Viridiplantae; phylum Streptophyta; class Magnoliopsida; order Fabales; family Fabaceae; genus Glycine; species Glycine tomentella. The sequence continues at coordinate 2,249,968 of PYAF01000602.1, forward strand.
TATTCTTGATATCCTTTTTGTACCTAAAATTCAACAAAATCTGTTGAGTGTTGGCCAATTGATTGAAAGAGGCTTCAAAATTATTTTTGAAGAAAGTAAAAAATGAAAGGGAAAAGTTTTGCTCTAAATCCGTTGGAGGAAGAGCAAGCTGCTTTTCTAATCAAAGAAAGCATCACAGAAGTTTGGCACAAAAGGCTCGGGCATTATCACCACCAAGGGTTGCTGCAAATGAAGTCTAAGAGAATTGCAACTGATTTTTTAGAACTTGATGATCACATACCAACATGCAAGACTTGTCTATTCGGAAAGCAAAAAAAGAAGTCATTTCTGAGGATAGCAAAAAGAGTCACTCTTAAGTAGCAGTTAGTCCACACAGATATATCTGGACCTAAAAAAAAACTTCTTCATTAGTATCTAAAGTAAGGAGGAGTGTTAGCGGTTGCTTTTAGAACTACTGTTATTTTGAAATTATCTATTTATTTTATTTTAAATAAGAAGTCAAAGTTTATTTTTCATAGTTTTAGGAGGTTGTTTAGTTTGTTGTGGATAGTGCCTTGATTAAAGGACAAAATCTTATTAGAAAATTATATTTTCAGTTGTTAGTTATTTTTTCATCCTATATATGTAGGTTTTGAATTCAATAAAAATATCTTCTTCTATCACTCTCTGTTTTATTCATTATCTGCCATAATTAAAAATCAACAATGCATCTCGTGGGTATTAACATGAAAATAATAAAGACTTGAATTAACGTGTGTCATAACAGTGGCACACTGTTAAAGTATTATTTATTTTGATACTAAGAAGTTATTATTTACATGGGCAACTTAATATTATCTCAAATCAAATGTTATTTGACAGAACTATTCTCTTGGTAAGACTTGAAATTTAAGCTATATTAAGCTATAAAACCTCCCTTCGTAGTTTGTATGTAACATCCAGTGTTACCACTTCAACTAGAGTGAAAAAGCTTCTACCTTTATTATGTCATGTGCTGCCTTATTACAATAAACAAGTGATCAAACTTCCACGGCATAAATAGATTCAAAGAAATGGCACTCTCATCCCAAGTTTAGAGTTGAGCTCGAAAAAGATTGCTAAAAAAGCCTCTAAAGACACGACTTCAAGTATTGTCTTTACCATGTGCCTACCTACTACTTCTGGAATTATACCATTTACCAATCTAAGTTGAAAGATAAATATTTTATTCTATTTTCATCAATTAAGCTGCATATATAGCAGGCGAGTATGTTTAGTCCAACTTGAGACTCATAGATAAGGTCTTAATTTTTCAATATCTTTGATCATGCCTTATCCACGTGAATTGAATTTCCATTTGAATTGAATGTGATTTACCTTGTCTATTAAATTTAAATAAGATACGTCCTCAGTTTACTTGTCCTTTTACATGCAAGATATCTCCAAAAGCCGTCCATTTGTCATTGAGTAAAAGCTACTAATTTGAATATATTATTATGTTCGACGATTTTGACTGCAGACTTCTCTGAAGTTCCTAACCTACTAAGATAAACCATCTTTTCAAGATTTTTCTTAGCCATGTATGCATCTAAATCTTGACCTTCTAGAGAGCGGCCCACATTATCGTCGTGAGGATATGTGTACATATAAATTAATGGATAAAATTTGTTTTGGATTTGTATAAAATTTATAAAGTATTATTAATTTTGTTTTTATAACATTTTTTTGTATTGATTTTATCCTTGAAAAATAAAATATATTTTGTTAGTCTTCAATGCTAATATAATTTTGTTAGATAGTTTCTTGACATGATTACGAAAGGTAATTACATTTTCTCTATATTTCATATATATTCAGACACCAAAAATCATCATTTATTTCATTTTCCCACTTAATTTCATCAAAAGTATGAGAAAATTGAATCCAAAAAGGGGAAATGCCCTTATCCTTTAGCGAGTTTTTAGAAGAAAAAAATGTTTAATTCATTTTAGAGGTTAGTTGTCATAAATTGTTAAATTCATCAATAATTAAATTACGTGTAAGTTTGTTAGTCATATCAATTTATCGTCTAATAGAATTAGAATGAGAACCAATAAAAATATGTTTTATTTTATATGAACAAAATTAATACAAAACATTTTACGAGAACAAAATTTATATTTTTAAAATTTTACAGAACGTTAGATATATTTTATCCTAAATTAATTAACTTATTTATGATTTACACAATCCATTTTTAAAAAAAATATAAAGGAAAAACCGGACAAACAATTTTTTTTTTAAAAAAAAAGCTTATTTATATGAAAGTAAAAAAAAAATAAAAAGAAGCTTTTTTAAAATTCAGGTAGCTTTTTTTGTTGGGAAGACCCATTCTGAATCCGATCGATATCCATGTCAAGTAAAATTACGTTACCTTTTCTCTATGCATTTGAGACATGCTACGGCTATTACAAGACCATCCCTGCAAAATCAGTGTTATTTTTTAAAGCTCACTACATTTATTATGTTACTCGTGGCTGGGTGATATCAGAATCCTTCCGCCAGCAACTCAAACCCATTTCTGGCAACATCAAGTCAGTGTGGATGGCGATTTGGAGACAACGTAATGACTACATTATATTTAATGGATCGGAGCAACATTTGATGTGGAGACTGTGTTTGATGAGTGTAGATATAAAGCATGGGAATGGAACCGAGCCAAAATACCAGGATTTGATTTTTCATTATATGTGTGGCGGGTGGATGTGGATAGCTGTATCGGACATAAAAACATTAATACAATTTGATTTTTCACTTCAAAAGAAATATCATTTACTAACACATAAAAACATTGTACAACGTTAAGATTGTCTCCATATTATAAAATTTGTTTAATAAAATCAAATTGTTAATATAAATATTGTGAGTTTACATTAATATATTATGATGCATTATATTAATATGTAATATGCTCAATAATATGTCAATTTACTTTACCAACGATTAGTTAGCGTAGATTTACAGTGATTGTATCAATAATTTAATATTTACTAAATAAAAACTCTATTATGTATCAAGTTCAACATCAAACAATTAGTGTATATTTTTTGTAATATAATATTCTACTGTTATATTATATTTATTTATTGACCAAGTAACATGCATCAACTTCAATCATTTAATAAATTAATAGTGTTAACTTTGTAGATTTCATTACCCCGGTAAGGACAAGTCGGCAGGTCAAGTTTGTCCATTTGGACCAGCTACAAAAAGCTAGATCTTAAATGACTGGTGTTAACTTTATCCCTGATTACTAATTTGAGAAAATTAAAAACAAGTGACCCCCTTGTAATGAGTTCACTAGGTGGGAACTAGAGAAGATAACAATTATATAACATAATGAATCATTTAGATAGATTGAAAGAGAGAGGGCAGATTTTTCGGGCACTTCCTAGCTAGTTCCTATTCCTTTCACTCTAGTTGTCATGCATGAAATGATGTCTAACAAAAATCATTGCCATGCGCTTTTTAACAGTATACTTTCTCCACCTAACCGTCATTTAGGGGTGGGCATGGATTGGATTTTTAAGAATCCAATCCATATCCAATTCATATCTAATTAAATGGATTAGATTTTAAATCCATATCCATATTTTTTTAAAAACAAACTAGATTTAAGATCCAATCCATTTAAATGGATATGAATTTGGATATATCCAATTTATATTCACTTAAATGTTATAAGATTTTATTTTTTTTTACAAATTTTAGTTATTAAATACTAAAAAGTGAAAATTTTGTATATGTCCATTGAAGAGCTATTTTCAACCGACCATGGTCAAAAATATTTTTTTATCGATATTGGTTAGTGTATTTTTGACATACTTCAATCAAAGCAATTTCGACAGATATCAATCCAGACATTTT
>PYAF01000602.1:2253952-2282523 GCA_007407185.1 Glycine tomentella
GCTCAACGATAACAATTTAAAATCATCATTAGTGAACGTCGACCAAAAAAATAGTCTGAATCAAAGTTGACAAAAAAAAATTAAAAATCCAAATATCCAATCCATATCCATTTCATATATCCAATTAATTAGATTGGATTTAAAATCCATAAAAATGGATTTGGATATGAAACTAATCCATTTAAATGGATTTAAAATGGATTAGATTGGATTGGATATAGATTATTTTATGGATATGGATTTTTTTGCCCAGCCCTACCGTCATTCACATGGAAATTTCAAATTTCGTTAACCTTTTTAATTATCAACTGGTGGTATTCGAAACTATTGTATCTAGCTACAATGTACCCTATGCAGCATGCACTTAGGGAGTGCTAGTTTTGTGATTCCATGCTTGAGCGAGGGCCAAGTATATATAGGTTCTACGTACCCTTCTTTCTTTAATTTATTTTAATATACATAATATTTCTTATAAAAGAATGTGATTTTACAATGTACTATTATATATAATCATAGATAGTTTTGTGAGGACTATACTAACATGTATTGCACACTTATGTAAAGTTGAATTGGTTGGACTAACATAAACATATATAGCTTGGGAAGAGAGATACGTACATATCATAATGAACCATGAAGGTAGACCTTATGATCAACGAAGTTTCAATCATTGTCCGTCCCTAATCGATCCCCAGGTTGCAAAAATCCATGAAGGGACTGCATTTTAGGTGGTTGAACAAAGTCTACAGGGAAGGGTAAATTGATCCCTCCAAAATATCCTAAACATTTTGTCAGGAGGAGGTGCATTATTGCCAGTGGCCTCTAAGTTGATTGCTGCACTACCTAATTAATTTGTTGTCAATTGTCATTATGGACAATGAAAGTGGGACCATCAGAAGTGAGTTGAGTCCGATAAAGTACAATAGAATATTTGTACAATAAATATGAGAACTACAGTATTTATTTATATCAAATATTTTTTTAAAATTAGTAATTAAATTCTCATCAACATAATTAGAGACTAACTAAAGATGAAATCAAAAAGAATACTAGAAAAGAAACCATTTAATAAATTCTTTTATCAATTAAAAAATTACTATTAATTACTTAAGAATCTTGTTGACTTCATTATTTTTAGGATAATAATTAAGAAAATTCTAAAATTATATTCAAAATTAAGATAAAAAATGCATACATATAACATTAAACGTTATTGCTTTTTTTATAAAAAATAATTTTAATTCCTGTAAGAATAGTATATGTTCTCCCTCATTTACCTAAAATTAACCCTTAGCCTGATGTTAACAAAATCCGAAATTTGAACAGAAATTTTCGGTTCGTGTGTGTTTTATAGCAATCTGATGATTTTGGTGTGGTGTAATAGTGATCACGTGCATCGCCAGTTTCGACACTGTTGTCAACCATTCTATTAAAATTAAACATGTGTAATGTCGTGTTGCTATCATCATAATACATTGAACCCATAAGTGATGGAAGTTAGTAAGATTCTTGCAGATTTTGTCCCAATAAATTAATGACTAACTCAACGTCAATCACGCAAACATGCTTGAGATACCGAGCATTTATACCTTACGTCACTGTGGACCTTCAATCCACTTGGATCATTAAATAATCTAGTAGTAGTACTTCATATCTCTCACTGTTTGACTTCCTCATCAATTAAACTCAGGGTATTCTGGACCGCTGCATGTTTTTCGTCTTGCAAAATGCCTGTTTTCCTTTTTGTATAGTATTTTCTGAATATGACAAATAACTTTTATAAGAATTAAAATAACGTTTTAGTTAAATGGATCAACAAATATCAGCTTAGATTTAATCTACACCAATGATGTCAAGTTGTCCTCTTAATAATATTGAGCTAATCCTTGTATGCAAGCCATGACAAAACTTGTCTGACATAGTGGAGAGATTATATATATGTTTGAGCTAGCTAGATTACTAATGTATCTAGCGTACTTTCTGAGCCGAAGAGCAGATACCCTTTTGTTTTTATGTGCTGTGCCTAAACCAACCTCACTTATTAGCTCTTTTATCTAATAGGATTCCGGTGGCTTTAATTTCTGCCAATTATTGTAAGTTTGGGACGTATGCCATTGAGAAATTAAAGAATACGTACTCTTTACTATTGGCTAAAATTTTATAAAAATCATAAAATTTTGTGAATTTTTAATGAATCTTTCCTAATTTTATAATTTCAATAAATTTTAATAAATATTATAGTGCATGTTAGAAAAACTATATTAAAATATATATTGCTAGAAGCACACCTTTTATAAATAAATAAAAAAGATATGTTAATCACACTAAAGAAGGATATGCTAGCACAGAGACTTAATGCTTTTATTTAAGCTGTACCAAACGCCTTACTCTTGAACTAACAAATGTTAATAGTGCTGGTATAGACAATATTACAACAAGCCTATGAAAATAGTATTATGAACCATATTCACAACAGGATACATGATGTACAACAATTTTTTATATGAAAAAAATTATATATAACTATAGTATATCATGCTATTTATATAAAGCTATAATATTTGTACCCAAAATTTAATTTTTAATAAAACACACATTTCACTATCGTATTTTTTTGGTGGTGTGCACTTTAATTGCATAGGTATTTTCCCACCCTAAAACTTATAAAAAGAAAAGCACAACGCATTTTATGAAATATAATATTATATATATATAAAGTTAAATACGATTACTTGTGTAATGTAAACTTATCGTATCATGCGTATACCGTCACCCATTTTGTGTCTATAAGAATACGCCCACAACCCCAACCCTAATGGGCACTACTACAAATTATCAAATACTGAAAATCGTATATGTAAATGCTGCTCTGGTTTTTGTCTCATCCATTGAAACTCTACCTATTGTCTCTTTTTTCTTTCTTCTAACAAATGATTATGCTTTCCTCTTCTATAAAAGCCTCTCTTTCTTTGTAGTTCATACACACAAGTTACTACTTAACCACATATTTTGGTGCATCATCCAACTTCTTAATTACTCATATCCCTCACATAACTCATCATATATGGCTGAAATTGAATACCATGCAAAATCCAATACTAACACTCCACCCCTAAAGCTCTTCGGCATCAACATTAACAAGTCCCCAGAAGATCAAACTCACGAATTAGCAAGTTCGAATTCTGAGACTTTCATGAGTTCAAGAAAATACGAGTGCCAGTACTGCTGCAGAGAATTCGCAAACTCACAGGCACTAGGAGGGCACCAAAACGCGCACAAGAAAGAGAGACAGCTCTTGAAACGTGCCCAAATGGAAGCTGCTCGTGGTTTTGTCGCTTCACAAATTCATAACACAATCATATCAAGTTTCTCACCACAGTCTCAGCCACCTTTGTCGTGGTTATGCACACCACATGGTGGTGCTGCCTTTGTGGCTCCTGGAAGACTAGTCTATGCTGCAGCTGCTGATGGCCGTGCCCGCCACCACCATCCTCTGCCACGGTTCGGTGGCTTCAACGGCGGTGATGGTAGTGGTGGTGGTCGTGAACGAGTGTTCGGTTTGGATTTGCATCTTAGCCTATGAGTTCTCTGGGTCGATTTTTCATTCAACTTAGCACCATATGTGTAGCAGCCGCCTTTGCATTTTTTTTTCTTTTTTCTTTTTATCACCCCATGTTTTGGTGTGCCTCTGTTAAAAATTCAACCTGACTAGTCACTATAGTGGATCTCTTCTCAGTTATATTTTTTTTCATTGCAATCCAATTTCACTTCCACTTGTTAATAACAACCTTTTTATTCTAAATTGTATGCAAATGTAAATTTTATCTAATAACTAGTTAGAGTTGTTGATAAATAATTTTTATACATTTTTCATGCCGATCTCTGAGATTATTTTTTTTCTGATAAACTTTTAAATTTAATTTGTTTCAAACGAATATCACGGGTCATTGGCATCTAGGACATTATATTATTATATATAAATTTGAGTTCCAGCTTGCCAAATGCATAGGGGATTTTATATATAATTAAGCAAGAGAATTATCATGAATATTGATTCAATCTTCAACATAAACAAATCCCCTAACAATATATAATGCGACCGGCCTGTATTAATCCCAAAAGTTAAAGACCAAAGTTACATTATTTCAACCTCCACTAAACAACTATATCAGATTGGATGAAAGCAGTATACCATTCCTAACCAGATTACAATTACATCTTGCCCCTGTTAGAACTAGATTATGAACAAAATATAAGTCATTTTCAGCCACTATATAACAATCGAGAATCCATGAACGTGATAGACCAAAGTAAAAAAATACAGTCTTGACTCTTGAGCTAAGGACTTGCAACACTTGTAAAACCAAATTGCAATGTAAGACCAAAGATAATCATGTCAATGCAAAACCCCACAGTCTACCTTAATTAGACAAATTCATATAAACCATTGGATATTTATATGAAGAGGAGAACGGGTGTTGAAATCTATATTTTTAGCCTTAATCCAAGACCACAATCTAATCGTAATTAGATCTGTAATTTAATTATCTTTTTTATGAGTTGAAAAGTAAACGGTTCGTTTTGCTAGCCATATAAACCAAATGATTGTATACCATATATAGTACCTGTCACACCATCCTTGTTGTCGAATTGCAGTCTAGGAGACTCACGAATTTAATTAGAGATTTTTGTTTGTGCTATCCATAATGCATAATGTCATTGGTGATTTGGTTTCTTCTTAATGATGAGTTCGAATTTGAAAATATTTTTTTTTCATATGGAAAGGATAAAATTATGTACAATATTACTTTCCTTTACATTCGCATAGCCAAGTCTATAAAGAATGAGGTAAGTAGTTTAGTTTTTTTATGCATAATGTCATTGAAATTCCTAGTCTCTTACGGTCCCTACATTCAAAGAAACGTGGTTTGTGTGTTCATCGTATCCATCCCACAACCTGTATGTACAAGTACAATATCCACGGTCTATATATAGAACCTCTTCTTTGACGGGATTCTATTAAGCATCACCTTCTAAGAGCAAGCATTGACTTTCAATGGTACAGTCTATTCTACAATAATGACTTGTATTAAAGATCTACAATAATGGTACAGTCTATTGCGTTGAGTGCTGTCGGTACTGAATAGATGCATGTACAATCTACCATCCATCACCATCTGTCCATACAGTAATTCTTTTGCAATGTTTTGGACTTGGTTCCATCACTTGGCAAAGAAATTGAAGGTTAAAATGATTATATTGCCTTCACGCTTCCTCCCAAACTCCTCTATTTTAGCCTCTTCATAATTCATATCAATATTATGTAAATAAATTAAGCAGCAATTATAATATTACTATTATTACGTATCTTATTGCTAGGATATTCTATATTATGTGCAAGAGAAAAAAAATATTATAACGTAATTTTACATATACAAAAATATTATTTTTGGATTCAAATTTATAATTAACAAGTTACCAAGACACAATTATAATATTATATAAAATTATTACACAATGACTTTCTATTAATTATTATACTAAAATAATTTTGTATTTCGTTTATTAAGTGAAATTAATAATTAGAGAAACCTAAAATTATAAAACAGGTGATTAAGTGAGAGTTAAAGTAAATATTAGGTAAAGGTTAGATTAGATTAATTAGTTTGAGTTAGTCTATTTGAGTAATAGGTTGGGTTATATTTTATTGTAGTTATCAAAAAACTTGTTTCTTTTTTTCTTGGTCTGAACTCTGAACCGCATTTGAAGCACAAGGGTTGAAAAAGAAGAAGAAACGATAAGAGAAGGGAGAAGAGCCACGTGTCCTTCAAATTCATTCATTCATTCATCCCAAAAAAAACCCCCAAGGTAACAATAATCTCTGTTTATGAACATTGGGTTCGCTGACAAAACAGCTCTTATTTGATACTCATTCATTCTGTATCCTTTTCGTTTTTCGACAGATCAATGTTGCATGCAGTATCTGCCCCTTTAAGCTATCCCGGGAAACTTCATTATCCTCGTTCTTCACTTCAAAAACATGTTTTTCTATCCGTTTTTCGGTTTCACAAACAAACAATAGAGCTAAAGTGGAATATACTCCTTGGCTCATTGTTGGCTTGGGTAATCCTGGTAACAAATACCATGGAACCAGGCACAAATGTAATTATTCAGTTATTTCTGAAAGTTCTTGAATACACTTCTATTTGTATTTTGTAGTCAACCTTAATCTTTTGGTATTCTCTCTATTATTAGGTTGGATTTTGAAATCATTGATATCCTTTCTCGAGCAGAAGGGATTCAGATGAACACAATACAGTCAAAGGCTCTCATTGGAATAGGTGCATCATCCTCTAAAAATATTGATTTTTTCCCCCTCCCAGATACAGAATTCATGGTAATTCTAACATTAACTTATATTTTCTTCTGTAATCTGCACAGGTTATATTGGAGAAGTACCAATTTTTTGATATCCTTTCTCGAGCAGAAGGGATTCAGATGAACACAATACAGTCAAAGGCTCTCATTGGAATAGGTGCATCATCCTCTAAAAATATTGATTTTTTCCCCCTCCCAGATACAGAATTCATGGTAATTCTAACATTAACTTATATTTTCTTCTGTAATCTGCACAGGTTATATTGGAGAAGTACCAATTTTGCTGGCAAAGCCCCAAACATACATGAATGTCAGTGGGGAATCGGTTAGTTAGTTAGTTAGTTTTCACCGTACAGTACGCAATGAATAGATTTTTAGACACACACATACTTTAGTTTTCGTCAGAGAGATGCTTACTGAAACTGATTATGGATCAACTATCTGATTCAATTCTTATTTGAACATGCTGATGTTGAAATTATTTATTTCATTAAAAAGTAATTATTTTTCTATTACTAATTTTATCTTATTCTTGAAGGTTAGGCCACTTGCTGCATATTATCATCAAGTATGAAATTCGTGGTTAAATTGTTGTGCATGTTAGCAGATAGCAGTTATACCTCAAACTTGTCGTGAGTCATGACTAGTGCATTTTTTGTAAAGCACCAGTGGTCATGTTCTAGCTCTGGCAGATAGTTGTTCCATTGTGAGAAATATAAGTTGTTGCTTGGACCCGTCCACGAAAATGGTAGAGCATGTGGAAGCAACCTTTGCCCTTGGTCACCTGATAATATGCTAACTAAATAATAAGTGATGAACAAACTTAACAGCACACAAAACTCAACAATTTTAATACTTGGTCATTTCATTGTCTATGGAACATGTGCCGATGATTCGGAACTAGGCCTTATTTAGATAAAATTCTAAATAAGTATTTATAGGGAAAGAAAATAAAGAAGTAAAATTATTTTTTTAATAAGTTAAACTTAGCTTGCATAATTTAAAATTAGCTTTTGAACAAGTTAAATAGGAAGTTTTTAGAAAAGTTGAAGTAAATAAGCTAATTTTAATTTATGAGAAAAAAATTAGCTCATTTTATGTTTTTATTTTCTTATTCTAAGATAAATTTATTTTAACAAACCTTTTTTACCTATTTAAATTTAGTTATCTAAATGATTTTTGGCTGTTAGATTTGAAGGCAATTGACCAACTATACGGAGAGTAAACTACTTACATAAGATAGTCTCCATACTCTCTGATGTAACCTTCGTTTTTATATATAAATAAATAAAATTAAACAAAATGAAATGCATTGCACTGTGAGCTTCTTAGTGTGATGTTATTTAATAGTAACTTTTATTCATTATTTCATATTTTTTAAATTAATTTCAACTAACAGCTGTGTGCCAATAAGAATGTACTATTTTTTTTGTGAACATAAGAATGTACAGCTAGTAAGTACTTTTAAGACACTGATCAAGTGATCTTAAAAAAAATTAATGAACTAAAAAAATAAAAGTTAGAATTAAGATATGCAAAATTATTTTTTAACTTTTTTATGATTTTTACAACAATTTTTTTTATTTCTGAACCAATCATGTAAGAGTTTAAGAAATTAGTAATATGAGAAGAGATACACATACAATAATTTGTATAATAATTTATATAACATTATATTTTATATTGTGTCTATTTCTCTTTTTCATTTTATCATTTATTATATTCCAAATTTATGTTTATTTTCTCTCTTTCTCTATTTTAATTATATATTTTGTTATACAATTTAGTGTAAAGTATAATTTATCGAGTAGTATAACGTTAACATTCTTTGGCAGCATTAAAAACTGTCTAAATTTGTTGGAGACGCATTAAGTTTTGCTGTTATATTTATTTTTCCAGCCTCTATCATTGTTTAAGTCTTCGTAAATAATTATTTTGAGAGTCTTCGTAAATAAATATGTTAATATTAATTGACAAGTATTGCATATTTATAATAGTTTAAAAAGGAAATAGTTAAGAAACTTTTACATTTAATTTGTTATCTATTACTATAGCTGACATACAAGATAAAGAAGCGGTTTAATGTGAAATCGAGACAATGGCCCAAAGTGCCATTTTTACAAAAACAATTACCTAGAATCTCACGCCTATAGTAATATTTGCGAGAATGTCACTTCGTTGGCTTTATTGGCAAAGCTGGTGGACTGATGTGAGGTCACCCTATTAGTCGATGGTGATATGGACATATTTTGTTGGAGGGAGCTGCAAAATATGTACAATAATCGTATATCTTTAAAACTGAATTGGATAGTAACCAATTTTTATTCAAAATGATTTAAAAAAAAATTGTATTGTTTTATAAAACTAATTTAGTTAATAAAATTAATTTTTAATTAAATAAAAAAATATTTGAAAATAAAAAATAATTAAAAAATCTATTTAAAATTGATTTAATTTTTATAATCAATTTAAAACTGATTTAAAAATATCGATTTTTATTTAAAATGATTTAAAAAATTGTATTATTTTACAAAACCAATTTAATTAATAGAATTAATTTTCAACTAAATAAAAAAACATTTGAAAATAAAAATAGTTACAAAATTTATTTAAAGTTGATCTAATTCTTATAATAAATTTAAAACTGATTCAAAACAGTTCAATTTTAAATCAATTTTCTAAATCAATTCAATTATTTGAATAAAAAATAGGTGAAACAATTTAAAAAGTAATTGATTTGATTTTTATTTTATCATAATTCAATAGTCTATCAAGTGAAATATTCCTTCTTTGATATGTGCGACCACATAATTTTTTGTTCATGTAACGAATTATGTGTCCAATAAAGCCTCACACACCAATTTCGCCAATGAAGCAAGTAAATTATGCCATGTAGCATTCCATCAAATATTAGTGTAGGTGTGGTATGGTGGGTAATTATTTTTGTAAAAGCTGTCTCAAATCGAACGTGTATAATAGAACTAAGGATCCTTGAACTCGGTGGGACCCTCCTCATTTAGAACGTTGGACTAGCATTCATTAGACCGTTACAAAAATCAAATATTTTAGTCGCCAAAGGCACTGAAAAGCAAAGCAACGTCTCTCCGCAACAACACGCAAACCCCACACTGGACACCGTCTCTCTCATGCAACAAGGCTTCCTCATTATGGAGGACTTTGAGAGAGGACCACGGTACCACGCATACGCTGCGTTGAGGGAAACAAAGCTTCGTATGAAGTACATGAGGCAAGAAGAAGAAGAAGAGGGTGGTGTTGAAGCAAAAGTTTTAACCCCACCAAGAAAAAAACAAGTCAAGTTTCAAGGTGCTGTGGTTTCTGGGAGAAAAGGGTCATCATCTCTTGTGGCTCAGTCTGTGCCGGATTTTTCTGCTGTGTTGAGGAAGGAGAATAGGAAGCCGGTGAATGGTAACATGATGTTACCTCCTTTGATGGAGTTGACACCACCTCCTTCTTCTTCCAAGAGTGGCTGTGGTGTTTTTTCGAGTGCGAGAGGGAGTCAGTCAGTGAATGCGGGTGAGAAGAGAAAGGGTGGTGTTCTCATGCCGAGGAAGAGCTATGCCAGCATTGATGAACTCAAGGGTGGTTTGTCTTTTGCTACTGCCAATCCCATCAATGCTGACAACAGAGGAGGGAGGAGTACCAGGCTCATCACAAGAAAGACTGTTTTAGGGTATAGGCACATTTGAGGAGTGTGTACTGTGGAGTCACTCCTATGGTGTTTTATTTAACCCTTTTGATTTGATTTGTTCATTTTGTATTTGTAGCTTTGCTCATACATGTCTTCGCTGCCCATTTACTTTTACTTTTCATTCTTTCTAGTTTCGATTTGTTTTTTGTTTTTTTGGGAGCAACTTACAGTATTGTGCAAGTGTTAAAGCTAGTACGATTTGAGCTAGTATTCATCACCATGACAATGTTATAGAGAGAATAATTTTCATATTCCTGTGTGTTGGGGAAAGGACTTTGCTTCTTGTGTTTTGGAATAAAAGAGTACAAAATAGGCTACATCTTCCAAATATGTTTAATCAATATTGACAATAAAATTGTTTAAATCAGCATTACCAAATATGAAGCATGTTTGTGTTTGTCCTTTCGTAAACTGTAATCAATTCTTGTTGAATACTTCTTATATTGTAATTGCTTATGTATATAAATTGTAAATATTTTCAGAAAGTATCTTTGAAAAACTTGTTGAAATAAGTTTAAAACAACTATATCATAGCAAATTTCATATTAATAAATCATAAGGTAAACTTGAATAAACTGTTAAGTTTATTCAACAAAGATGGAATTCACTTCAATCAACTTATGACTTTGTGTCTTTGATTTGATTTACGGTTTGGCTAGTCATCAATGCACATTAATGATGTTATTTTCCAGGCTATTTTACGCAAATCAGACACATAAAATTGAAAAAATAGCAAATAAAAACTTGATCACTGGACTTTATTTTTGTCCACTAATTCACCAAAGAGCCCCAAAAAAGCCTCCATTAGAAATACCATAATCCTATTTGTACAAAAAATAAATCTTGTTAGATCACAACATTTCGCCAGAGAAATGACTGGTGAGATGTTGCATGAACAGCTGAAAGGAATTTTAGAAGGAAATGGTGCCTTGCTTTCAACCTGCAAGGTCTTCAACAACTTCATCAACCAAAATTTGAAGTATATCCCCATCTATATCAACACCAGCCTCAAATGCTTCGACATCAAAGTCAGTCCATTTCCCCAAGGAGTGGCTCATTTCCCATTCTATTATTTCATCAGGTACCATCCCAACCATAGATAACCACTCATTGATCTCCGTCTTCACCTCTTGAGCCAACATCTCAGCTTTCATGCACAAGGGCAGCTTTGTCCATGCCTTGGATCCAGAGTTAAAGTATTGGCAGCAATTTGATTCTAGATATTCTATAACACAATCAAGGAGAAACCCCTTTAGCTCCTTTCTCTGTTTAGAATCCTCACAACCCACAACAACGCCATTAGCATCTGTCCACATAGCATCACTCGCCATACTGTCAAGATCATCACCGAGAAACTGATAAATTAGAAGTTGTGGCCCTTCATCCTCTCTGCGATCAGTTGCAATTCCAAGCACTAACTCTGCATGCAAGAGAATATCCTTCATATGGCCAAGCTTGCTTCTTGTCAATTCAGTCCCCAAAGTAAGCAACCTTTCTAATGCCCTGGGAATTTGGTTGATAAGATCACTCAGCATCTCACCCGTGCTTCCTTTTTTAAAGGATGTTGCAGAATCTGAAAGTTCAGTATCATGTTCCAGTTGACCATAATAAGAGTAATTCATGGAGTCAGGGTGAAAACCATGCCCTGGAATAAAATCAAAGACCACAAACATCAACAAGAGAAAGTTGGCCCATAAAACAGAGGAATTCAATAAATTATTTTTAGAAATTACTTTTACATAAATCACTTTTTTTTAAAAAAATTCTACTTCACCTGAGCTTTCATCAAGACTACTGGAAGAAAAAGAAGCTTCCAAAACAGATCCAGGACTCAGATGATTACCATTGCAAGAGGTTCCTAATAACCTTTCTTGTTTTGCCCCATACTGATAAGAAAAGGAAGCAAACATAATGTCAGGTATAATTGTCAGAAGAATTACCAATTTCCACCAATCACAGTACAGTTAACTGAGTTCATGAATTCATACTCAATCTTAAGATAAACGAATCTAAGTGGCTATAATTAAACACAATCGTTTCAGGAAATATTATTGCATAATAAAATGCTGATTGTAATGCTCTTGCCAGATCCCTGAGCTTGAGCTCGATCAACATCATTAGACTAAATCATTATATTTCATTACATACAGTGAGACAATATTGAAAGAGAAGACTTACATGGAAACCAACATTTTCATTAAACATGTGATGACAGATCAGATTCTCGGAACTTAGAGCAGATATCAGCTCTTGAAGAATCATGGCACTTGATTTTTTAGGTGGAGCACCTGTAGCCAACTCCTCGTCTCTTTGAGAGGTTAATTCCTTCAATTTTTGTTCTAGAAAGGCACCTAAAGCATCAACTCTCAGGGGCGAAGACCTTTGAAAATACGTCATACTCTCATTATCGCTGCTTGTCTCTTCCCTCTCGCCAGGTATTCCTATCTTTTGCTTCAAGGGGGAATTAAATGCAAATGACACTACATTGATCTTATTGTCATTAACCTTAATAACTCTTTCTCCTTGACCAACTTGTTTATTTTTGACAATAGAATTGTTCAGGGAGGAAGCATTGAAGTCCCTTCTTTTGCCACCCATTCCACCAGAATGGAGATTTCTCTGTTTTGCACCAACTGAATAAACAGAACCCGGGCCTTCAAGTTGTGTAACATTAGGGATCCTTCTTTTTCTCTCTAACGTCCTTACGTGAGACAAGGAACTCTGCTGTCGATTGTAAGGTTTTTTCTCTAGGTCGAATTTGGAACTATCCACTTTGGTAGGTGACCTCATCCTTGATCGACCACTTAGACTTCTATTCATAGCAACAAAGTCTTTAGTTCCATTCACAGCACTCGTAGATGAGGATACCCTTTTTACTTGCATATCACTCGTTCTAGATCCAGATGAATATCTTTCACTGGTTAACATTTGTTCTTGTGTTTGAGTTTTGTGTTTTAAGGCAAAAGAAGATGCATCATCCTCTAGGGTCCTTGATGGTTGGCAAGATGAATTCCATTTAGCTGGACCGTCATGGGGCATTGGCATTCTTCTGGCAGTGGGTTCACTCCATGATTGATGTGCATTATTTTTACCCTTTTCTTCAGTAAGAGATATGAGCTTTTCCTGACTTATCGGAAGAACTACATCTCTTTCATGTCCATGAGGAGGGAATGACTTTCCCTTCTTCTCTAACGATGCCATAGAGGTAGCTGTGATCACATCTGAAACAATGGGTGGAGGAACCGAAGACTGTCCCCGAACCTCAAGCTTGCAGTCAACAACATCTAGCAAATTACCACAGTTTTTGCAAGAGGTCTGCCCCATCAATTGCTTGCATGGGCTGGTTTCATAACAAGATTGATTTTGCATAATCGCTGACCCATCTTCCACACCATTTGACACAAAGCCAGTCTTAGGAGGATACAAGGAGGCGGGATATGTGAGAGAATTTTTAGCTCTACTTCTGCTTTGCAGTCCTGGTTCCAAAATTTTTGTAGCTGCTCCTATTAACCTAGCGCTTCGAGAAGCACTTTTTCCGGAAGGAACTCTCGGGCTTTTCAAAGAAGAAGCAAGCTTCGGATGATGATGATTATATTTTCTTGCTCGCGACAAAACACACTTAATTTGCAGTGCCTCAGCTCCAAACCTAGTCACTGCCCTTCTCTCATACACCCCTGTTTTCTGAAGCTTCTGAGGTCTTGAATCATGCTTTACAACTCCCATTTCCAAATCGCCTTGCCTATCCAACTCACCATGATCACCCAAAGACTCCTCCTTCCCATCAGCACAAACATCAGCCAACAAGGCTTTCTTGGACTTATCTCGCTGAGCTGCCGGAATAGATTCTAGACCCATCAACCTAGCTACCAGACTCGGAACTCGCAAGTCACTCTTTTGCTCTCCATCTACACCATGATTCCCACCTTTTTTAGCACTAGGAAAACCTCCACTATTCTCATTAGCAATCTACAATTGAAACATAGCCACAATAACCAACAAAAAGAGTAAGTACTAAAGTTTAAACAAAATAAAGTATAAAGAATCAACACAATCACTTGGGCAAATAAAGCCTTACCAAGTGAACCTTGGAATTCGGCATTTTTTCATCTCCCTTGAACTTTTTTGCACGAGCTGACACACTCAACAACAAAGATCAATCAAAACAAACACATCAGTCTTCAAAAACCAGGGACAATCCCTCAAGTCTTCGTGTGTGACATTTAAAGCCAAATTTATATTACATTACAAACATTATATTATTATTATATGAGGTTAGATTTAGAAACAAACTAACCAGGAGGAAGAAGCTTCTTGGAGAAGAGCTTCTTCTTGGAGAGTTTTTTCTTCCAATCAATGAGCTGAAAGAAAATGCCAACACAACCACCAGGCTTATGCTGCTGCACCTTCTTCTCCGTGATAGCCAAATTCGTCACCGTGGAATCATTCATTTCTGCAACACTACAAAAACCACCGACACTCCAAAACCAAAAGTACCGAAAGTCAAAACCACCTTCCTCAATCAACAATGGGTTCCTCTCTACATTGTTAAAACCAATAAACACATTAAATTCTCAGCACACATTCTCTTTCTCTTTCACTGCTCAGAAAAATACTTGACATTCCCATGAATATGATTCCAGATTCCCTCACCAACTAAACAAGAAAAGAGAAGGAAGAAAAAAAAACAGCTTTCTCTTCCCTTTAGGTACACATTTGCAAAAGCTCACTCTCACACTTATGGAAACAACGTACAATAATGTTATCCAGAAAAGACATGGGAACAAGTCTGCAAAACTTCTGTGCCAGGCCAGCCACGACAGCAGGACTGAGGCAGAAAGCAACTCTTGATACAGCAAAACGACACCGTCGAAGAAAAAGCAAAGAACAATACAATTACATAGCAACGTTTCTAAATCACAAGCATCATCAACAATGCAGCTAATGCTATGTGCTCTCTACTACTGCATAGTGCAAAGCAAAGGTTGTTTCTTGTTGTGGAGGCGCGCGTGCGAATAAGAGAGTGAGAGAAGGGTGCGTAGGATACGGGGAATGAGACAAATGGGGCACCCCACGCGCAAGAAAGCATTGGTCAAATACATTAATATTAGTGTTATCGGGACAACAACCGGGAACAGAGGTTCGGTTTGTTGGGTCTACGTCTGTCTGCTATTCTGCGCTGTGGGAGCGTCAATTCATTGCTTTTCATGCGGAGCTCATCGCTGTAATTCACGCGCCGTCAATGCACTCGCCCCAACCAACCTGTATTTTACATATGCTTTCGTGTTTGTTTCAGCCAGTATAAATAAAATTAATTTTAATTTAACATGATTTATGTTTGAATAATTTTGATTTATGTAATTTAATGTTTTTTTTGTTTTTATAAATTATTTTTTTATTTGGTCCTTATAGAATTTAATTGTTTTTTTAAATATTTTAGATAGCATTTTAAATGATAAAAAATATTTTATACCATGAAAAAAAATTATTTAAAGTACTTTAAAATAAAAAATAAACATATTTTATAAAAATTAAAATAAAAAATTATAAAAACAAAAATAAAAAATACTAGATTATAAAAACTAAAAATATATTAAAATCTAAATTAATTATAAATTCAAAATCAATTTTAAACCAAACACTATATGTGAATCTCTCTAATAAGTAAGATATTAGATAAAACCAAACACTATATGTGAATCTCTCTAGTAAGTAAGATGTTAGATTTAAATGAAATCTACTACAGTAAATAAATTACACAGTTTGAGAAATGTCCGAATAAAGCTAGATGCGAATCTCCTTAGTAAGATGTTAGATTTAAATGTAATCTAGCACAGTAAATAAAATACTATGAAAAAATTGTAATTAAGAAGAAAGATCTCGTCCGGAGAAATCTGCTAGATTCTGAGACAAAATGGTGATTGTGAGTTTCACATCTATATGATAAAAATAAAAGGGGTTAAAGAGATGCATTAAAAAGAGCATTCCTCTTTTGTAACAAAGTTTTTTTTTTCTGAATCTCTTTTTGTAACAATTGTACTGAAACACCAAAATCACTGGTGCAATTGAACTATAGGCTATGCAATGGCATAAAGCTCGAAAAGAATATCAATAATCATGCTAAACTTTTCCTCTTCTTTCCCGTTATTATTGCCTATTATTACTTACTCGGTTGGCAGCAAGAAAAGGGTAAGAATGCACAGTGCGATATGCCCCAACTTTTGGGGTTAGTAATCTTTCTAAACATTTTATAAAAACTTTCATTTGCACGTACACTTTATAATGTTCTTTTGTTAATGAATTGGATTGAATTTCTATTTTTATTAATATATAAATTTTACACTATCAATTGTTAAAGTTACACGTGAGTTTTGGTGGACCCATCTCCCGAAAATAGGCGAAACAATAACCAACGTAAAATAATGAGAATATGAATATCAATGATTCAATGTATAGTAAGAAGCTGTGGTCACATGAAGCGTTGGGAAGGCGTGTGAAAAAGTGCAGTATTTGAGACTTGACCAATCGATCATCGTTCTTAACACTGTTACATTATACTAATCGGATTTGCACCTTTTTCAGAATTTGTTAAAGGATTTATCTTTTACGAGATTAGATTGTACACAACCCTAAACAAATATAGTGGAAGTTGACATCAGAATTTTATTTTATTTTGTATTTTCGTGTTTGGAGAAAAGAAAGAGAGAAAGGCCAATCCATCACAGAACAAAAGCCAATAGAAAGAAAGACAAGGCAGACGAAATTTCTCTCAAGTATCTGACAAAGACGAAATATAGTTTATGGCTGGATTTGAGTATCATATGCGAAACATCTAAATCTAAATTTTTGGCCATGGTTGCATTAAATATATATTTTATATATGCGAAAAATCACGAAACAGACAGTTATAAAACAAAAGTTCTATTTTTCATTGGATATTTTTTCTTTTCATCAAGATTTAGACCAAAAAAAATTATAATATCAGTTGTTTGTAGAGTGTAATTTTGACGTAACGTCAATATTGAGATTTTTACCCAGATCAACAAGAAATTACCTTATGAATAGTTTTTTAAGTAATTATAAAAGACAAAGTATTATATGTACCAAAAAAAAAGGCAACAGTATTATCATATTTGTTAAAGTATAAAAAGAGGGCAAATTTGTCATAGTATTTTTTTGTATTTATTCTCTTAATAAAAATATGAAAATTAGTGGAATCATCTGGTGGAACGAATAAGTAAAAGAAACGAACCAGGAAAATAAAAAACGAGAACTTCGGCACTTTCGGCCCATATTTAAAGAAGGACGTGTACTATTATCCATATTCCATACTCCATAGTACGTTCGTTATACATTAGTGGACATGAAAATAAATTAAGAATAACTGGTAATAGACGTCCTAATTCATTTGAAATGGTATGTATTTAAGGAGAGATAAGCTCACGAAGCAGACATGATTGTGAGAGAAAAGAGCCAAGATGAATGTTGAACGAAGAATAATTGTACACATCACGTGCAAATTGCATAACAAATTAAAATTTTAAAAGAACATGAAGAGGTTTTTAATGAGCAGGGATTTAAAATTGATGAATTTTGTTGGTATCCAATAATCACACACCAATCAAAAAAATAGAAATAGAAAGAGATAAATAGAGGAAAAATAACACAGGATTTATTATAGTTCACCCAATGTAGGTTACTTTCAGCTTTTTTCTATATTCTTCTTACACACTCGTTAAAATGCACTCATTACAATAAAATGTATAGACTTAGAATTCTTAAGCACCGTAGTTATTCATGAGCCCAAGTTTAAACTACAAATAATAAATCTCAAACCCACAACAATATTAGGCCTTCAAAAGCTTCTGGCGCGTTGACCCTTATACGCCGTCGGGGCAGCTCCCCAGGCCATCGCCCGCTCATTAGGGAATGAGACCTCGTCTGCGAGTGACTTATCTTCTGAAGACGAAGTATGAGTCATACCCAACATTTTTCCACTTGGCGAATGTTTTACATGCTTCTTTAATCCCAATGTAAGTGTACACCATTCAAAATTCTCTGAACTCACTATCTTAGTCAAAAAATCAGCACCATTCTCTCCATCGTGTCAATCTTCTTCAGTATTACTATATTGTCTTCAATCTTTTCTTTGATAAAATGATATTGGACACCTATAAGTCATACACAACAAGTTTCATAAATTTTCAGTTAGATTATAATTGATAAATAAAAAATAATTATTAATTTAGTTATGGTTTGTTATATAATATTTAAAAAATTCAATCCATTTATGTTGTATTGTATAAAGTTTATTATACCTATTCATCATTTTTGTATAGATAGTTTTTTTTTTTTTTACAGATTGTATAGATAGATATTCAACTCGTTTTTCTTCAAAAGTATGTTATATTTTAATAATGGATTTGTAATTCTTTAGTTAAGTTTTTTTTACCCTAAAAAAAAGTTAAGTTTTTTTATATAGTTTTCTTTATATTTGTGATTGTATTGTAAACTTTTATCTATAAAAACATAACCTATAAGTAAAAGAAGAGTTATCGTATAAAATTGTAAAATTATTAAGTAAATTTTGATATATAATTTTATCACTCTCATAAATTTCGATTAAAAAAAAAATCTTACAAATAAAATAAAATAAAATTGGTGAGGGTGTATCCCTTAGACTTAAGGTATCTAAGGTATTCCATCAATGTTTGATAGAGGTGGATATACCAGTTCAAGCCTGTGAGCTGGCCCATTTAACTTTGCACTAGAACCACATTGTCTATTTTTTGGTGTGCCAAGTGCTCAATGGTCTTCTACTTATATAAATCAAGGAGATGATGCAGAGGAATGATTTCATCAATGTGGGATTTCTCATATGAAATTAACTTAGAGAAAGAATAATTTCAGGTTATTCTTTTATCAAGATGAAGGCGAAGTTTGGTTTCCATGTCAGAACAATGTGTTGCGAATCTTTCTTTAATTTTAATTTTTCAAGGATGCAAAAAAAAACTTTTAATTAATTTATTTATTTATCTTGATTAAATTGAATTCTCACACCACTCTTTTCCAACTTATGTATAATTATTAAACACAATAAAGTTTTTTCTTTTCAAATTGTAACTCGATAATATTCTTATGATTGAAACTCAAGAGAAGATTGATCAAAATAGAATAATCCGCAGCAACTCTTCTACACTATATATGTAGTCTTTTGATTATTATGATAAAACTTACATGAAATTGTTTAATTTTTTCCATCAAGTTCTCAAATCAAATATTTCTTTAAAAAAAAAAATCCACAACATATTATTAATGGAGGTTATTTAATAGTACTTAAAATAACATCTATATGTGATCATTTGATATAAGAACTCAATCATGAGGACATAAAAGAATTTTTTCATTATTATTATCATTAATACTTAGTAGAAGTTATAGTTACTTTCTTCATTTAAGAAGATCTAGAGATATAGTATTAAATATTGAGACAGAACAGCTCTATGTAGTGTGTCTGGTGTACTTGACATGTGAATAAGGGATCACATGGTGTTGGTCTTGGAGTTGGGTAACAAGAGTGTATGAGCTGTTTGCGTCAAGGAATTGGATTGAAGCTAGAGTGCTGCTGGTTGGCCAACCATGTCTTAATCTTTTACCTTTTTGGTTGCTTTCAACAAATAATTCAAGATTCAGCAACTACCAAAGGGTTTCCATTTCCACCAGCATACGGCACACTATACACTAGAAACCATGTGTGTGACAATTGAACCTTAGAATGCATAGTGACTTGGGATACCAAAGGGGTCACCCCTATATATTTATTGAGTGTTATTGGACTTAAGACCAGAGGTTCAATTGTCTTATGTTTGATTGGCCAATTTAGCTGGACAATCTTCAATCCTATGTGTCAAATTTAGAAGACATTTCCCTCAAAAAAAAAAAAAAAAGTTTAGAAGCCATAGACACACCATTGACTTCTATGACCAGACGGATGGTCCAATTTTTAAATCACATTAATCAGTTTTTTAACGTAATTTTAGATCAATGAACATCAACCGAGCATGTACTTATACATACATCCTTTTTTATAAGCATACTTATACATACATCCTGTTTCCTCAATATGTTAGTATTTGATTTGATATGAGCTAATGAGGCTATATTTGTAAAATCTCAAAGCTGAATTGTACTAGTCTACTAGAGTAGTAGAGTACCACGACGAAATCTAATTGAGATATAGTCTGCAACTACCAAAATTCATTAATAAATAATCTATCTTAAATTTTCATGTAACAAGGTCGATTAAAAGCATGTTTGGTAGACGTTTGGTATGTGATATTTACATTAATTAAATGCTTAAATATAGTACTCCATTCTTTTAGTTCGTCAAATTTAGAGATTTATCCTTTGTTAGTTTCTCAAATTAAAATCTATTTTTTTTAATCCTTTGAATATATAAAATATTTTATTTAATTTTTCTTGCATTAAAAAATCATCACAAATTATAAAACCAATTTTTTAAAATAAGTAAAAAGGAAACATATAAAGGCAACACAATTTAAAATTAAAATGATGCAAAATATTTTTATTTTAAAAAAATATTATATTTGAACATAATTTTAAAAAAGTTCTTTATAAAATATTTTAATTTTTGAGGATAAAAAAGGTTTTCGAAAATAATAATCAAACAGGCCTTAATATAAGATGTCAACATTTCCACCGCCCTTTTTTTGTCATTGCATTCTTTCATTTCAACGAGTAACCTCATTAATTAATACCTTCAGTTTTTTGCAAGAAAGTTTGTGCAATTGACATATGCATTTCTTGTCCTTTGCATTCCTTTTTTGACAGTGGACTGTGATAAAATTCTGATATGACTTGTAGCTTGCACAGTCAGGAAAAGGTTCAGAAGTTAGAAAAACAAATAAATGAGAATAGTTGTTTTATTATACTATTATTACAGTAATTTTTTACTTTATATAATTATATATTATTTTTTCTAAGTCATAAATAATAATATTAGAGACTAATCTCCTTTATAGTATATGATTATCACTCATCCAAAAGAATTCTACATAAGAATTGAACTCTCAAACTAAATAAATTATTTTAACTCATATAAACACAATGATAACTTAAATTACTACATCAATCCTTTCAATTTTATATATATTCATATATATGGGGTTTGCATTGAAAAATATAAATACATAAATGTGTTTAATTGCCATACATTTTTCATACACATTTGGAAATCAGACACAACTAGGGTGCCACAATTACAAAACTTACATTATACCAAAGTTAATATGGATCATGTAGATATTCATTACAATTGGAGGTTTGTGACTTTTTAAGTTAGTCAGAAAATAGAAAAAAGGATTAGTCATTTTTCAAATTATTGGTCTTATTATATGTGAATAATGGAGAAAGGGTTTTTCATTAAAATAAGACTCATGTGGATGAATGTGTCTACCCCTTGTAATCTTCTCCTGTTGTTTTCCTTTTCACCACCACTACAATTTCGTTGAATCTCACTTGCCTTTCTCAAATTTTTTGATGTGGATCCTTGAATCTCGATTCTTCTTTTTGCTATCGATGCTAATTTTGTGACCTCAAAGCCGTTCTTTGTTCCCCATCGTGACTGCACATTGTGCTTCACCAGTTTATGTTTTAGACAATGAATGACCTATGTGTGGTTTCGTTGTACTCTGATTGGGTGGTGTCAAGGACAATTGTGTGATAGACCTATACTTTGATCCTCGTCTCAGATTTGTTAGTTCAGAATCGAGTTGCGTGATTACTAATTATTTGGCTTGTTTCAATGTAAATATGGTTATTCAAAAGTCCTTTCTCCATTATCCACAGGTAATAAGACAGATAATTTAAAAAATACTAAATCATCTTTTATTTTCTGACATATGTAAAAAGTCACAATCCTTCAATTGTAATTGCCATACCTGTACGACTTAGTAATTTTGGCACAGTGCCAATCTTTAGCAACTTTGGCACACTAGGCAACGTCTTGGTCACTTGGAAACCAATGTTTCATGGAAGAAAAAAATTCCTCCATAAAAAAAAAAACTGAAACATTAAAAATATTTTCTTTAATAAAGTATTTTTCTTCATTTATATCATATTTTAAAACAATTGCATTATGTAATAAATATATTTTTCGCTAACTACAAACAAACATTACTTTATTGATTATGTTGAATTATAATTTTTGTCCTTTAATTTTTTAAATTCATGATTTTGGTTTTTTTTATTTTTTATTATAACATGTGATCCCTTAATTTTATAAAATTATAATTTTAACTCTCCTGAAAAAATTATTAATTAATAATTATGATTATTATAGATATTTTATTTATAAATTAATAAAAATTATTAATTATTGAAATTTTTAACAAAAATTATTAAATCTAATGTGGTATTAGTATTGGTGAAGTCACGTGCTACAATGGAAATAAAAGAAGTGTTTGCGGAGAAAAGGATAAACATAGTATTATAAAAAATTAGGATTAATAATTTTTATTCAATTTTTTAATAATTAATGATTTTGATTAATTTATAATTATCTCAATAACTCAATTAATCAAAATTATTTGTTAATAATTTATCTAAATAATCAAAATTATCAACTTATGAGACCAAGAGAATCAAATATTATAATTAAAATTTAAAAAAACTAAAATCATAAATTTAAGAAAGTAAAAATGTAAAATTACAATTTAACATAATCGAAATAAAATATATTTATTACAGCATGCAAATGTTTTAAAACCGTAGGCGATCCTCCACTTTGATGGACTATCATGATCTGATGTAACTTGTAAATGAATGCACCAATTTGAATGAATTGAATTAACTTTTCAACCAAACTTTTACGACCGAATTAGAATTAAGATATTTAGCCAGGTCAAGCAAGTTGTCCTTGCAAAGGATCAAAATGATGCTCATTCACATCTTTTTCCCTTTGTCTGTCTCACGGATTCTATCGTGTGAAATAAAATATTTTTCACACTATATGAAAGTTCATTTTAATCCGTTAGATCAACTTATTTTAAAATCAATGACTATTTTTTCTGTTTTTTCTTTTTTTTTAATCTTAATTTTCCGATTTTATCCTCTTTTTTTCTCTCTCTCTCTCTCCTTTTCTTCTTCCCTTATACTTCTCCGTCGTGCTTCCACCTTCTCCACCTCTGTCGTAGGTGTTCTCTCTCTCTAGCTCCCGCATAGTCTCTTACCGCAAAGAAACCCAACACCCCCCAACGGCGACGCATGCTGCAACACCGTCGGCACACTTGCGATGCAGTATTTAAATGACATCTTGAAGAAGCACCTTGTCAGTGCCACCGCAAACGTCGTCGACGTGGAGGACATTATCTACCTCTACGACTTTGTCAACCACACCGTCGCCCGTCGACTCTTCTCAAAAGCTTTGATCTGCGGTGCCCCGAAAATGGGGGAAGGGGGTCTGGTGTTGCGGCGGTGCGAAGCCCTAATCCCTCGTTTTCTTAGTTGGTCATTCCAGTTTTCAGTGCATTCATCTTTAAACTTTTTAAACATGTATGTATGAACGCGTTGTCTTAGGCTTTTCCTACTTCTGCCTCAAACAAAATGAATAAGATAGAGACAGGACGCTAACAATACTGTCCTGCCCTCCTCGTATTGGGTTATTAAATATGAGTTTAATGGTTCAGTGCAAATATCGTTTATCATAATTCACTATTAAATCTTAATTCACAGTTAATATTAATTTTTAAAAACAATTATCATAAAAATTAACAAATTTATCATTATATATAATACAATATAATTGAATCACCGTATAAAAAATTTATACTATCAGTATTGTATAACCATTTTTCTCTTCTTTTTTTATTTGTGAATAATCATTTTACAAAAACTTCTTACAATATATTATTACTTGAGCTATATTACTTTTACAAAACGTACTTCTTATATTTAGCTTAACATTATCTATTGTTGAGTTGTATTATCAATGCAATATTTTATGCCATAATATTGTTTGTGTCTATATCTCTGACACATAGGTAGGACTTTTTCTGGATTGCTGTAGTCCCTTATTCATTGGGAATCGAAGTTGACAATTGTTACTTAGTCTGATTGTTTTTCAATCTGAGTTATTTTGAAGCCCACCAAAAACCATCCAATAGGGAATTAGGCGTGTTAAACTCTTCAAAAGCTTTAAACTTAAAGCTTAAGGTTTAATGCGAATAAGCTGGTTAGACCAAACCTCGACTTCTTACTAAACTTTGCCACAGATTTGCTAGTTCTACAATGAACAGGAATTCACATACTTAGGTAATTTACAATCCAGCACTTTCTTTTTTCTTTTTATATTTTAAATAAATTCCACTATTTTGGTACGGTAATTGTTTGATATTAGTCCCTAGGTTTCAATTGCACAAATTAAGTGCTTCAAATATCACATAATGTAATTTTAATTCTTTCAATTAATATATTACGCGACATATATTTTAATGTGATTTAATTATATTTTTATTTCTTTATCATCATAATCATAAGATATTAAAAGTATAATTAAATAAGACTAACATATGTTAGACAACACCTTAATTATCATGTTATTATTTAATGTGACATTAATAAAAAATGTAAAATATTTAAAAAAAAACAATAAAAAATTAACATTATACAATTATAATATTTAGAGAACTTAATTCGCACAACTAGAACTCATAAAACCAAAATCACACTATCTTGATACATTGAGAAAAAAAAATTAAAAGTTTACTAAAAAAATTTCACAAATAATCCCATATCGTTACATAAACATTGATTTTTATTACGTCATAATTAAAGGAAAAGGATCTCCCATAGAAAAAGCTTACCCACTAAGATTGCAAGCGACAAGTTTATTCGGTGTTGGAATCTTCCGAGAGGATATATCGGTCACCGTTCAAGGGAACACTAGAGGACAGTGAGTGCCGCATTGGAACCTCACAAAACCATTGCATCTTGATTAGGCATAATCTAGTGATTAAGAAATGAATATGGTTTCTATAAATTATCAAATACTCTGTATTTAGTATTAACGAAAGTGGTAGCTTCACAATCCTTCACCTAAATGCAGATGCAGACCATAACAATTTTGCAGAGCCCCAAATTAATGTAGTGTACATAATGCAAATTACTACTTTAGTTCTGCAATCTGCGTGTAGAAGGAACTATAAAAATGAGTCAGAAGGCGTTATTAGTTATTATTATTATTATTATCATCAATTGATACATGCAACAAGAACAACTGAGTGCAGAAGAGAAACACGTCAAACTCTTCTTACACACAAATGTCTATTTGAGTCAACAATTATAAAATTGATTCAGTAAAACTGACTTTGATTAAAATTAGTTTTGAAGTAAAATAATTTATGTTCGGATATTTTTAAGTACAAGTTAATAATAAAACTAAGTATAAATTTCTTTATCCAATCAACAGCTTAGAATTATTAACTTATAAACATGGAATCAGTTCTTCAAATATCTAAACAATTAACTAAAGTCACCTATTTTAACATGATTTTATAAAATCTAACGTGAATCAAACAGGCAATGTATAATTAACTTCTCCATTAAGCCAGATATTCATATAGAGCAAGAGGGGTCCAGAGTAACACTCAAAGAAGAGGTAGCAATCAAAGTCAATGTATTTACACATAGTCCAAAGAACAAAAGCAGAGGAACAAAAAACAGGCAAGGCACAGCCACGAAAACAACAGTTACCTGTCATTTTGTGCCCCAAAACATGTGCTTGCATTGTATCATTCTTGTCCATCACCTTCACATATATCTCTTTGTACCAATTTGTCTTCATGATGCAAACCATTTACCTTTCAAAATTTTACCTATAGGCTATACCTCAATTTTGCTAGTTCACATGGTAATTGTAAACCTAAAAACTACATGGAAAAAAGAAGATAGACCCCACCGGTTTGCAAGTAAACTAAAACTACTTCTTGTTCTTGTCTCTATTGTTGGAGAAGATTGAAGCCAAACCAAATAGGTTTGCAGGTGGAACATTCAGGACAGGATTGACTCTAACACTGTTACCATAAGATCCATGATGAGTACTCTTGTAATTCAATGGAGGCTTTTGATGATGATGATGATGAAGATAACCGTTTGGCATCAACCTTGTGGAAGAATGTTTCTGTTTAATATTGTTGTTTACAGTACCCTCCTTTGAAAGTGGATGACTCCTCTTAACACTTGGGGTTGATGATCCAGTTGAATTGCTTCTAGATAGAAGTGGCAAAGGACAAAAGCTCCTTCTAGGTCCACTTCCACAACTACTACTTCTCTTGAAGATCCAAAAGGAGGACTTTGAACTTTGCTTCTCATACACTTCATCATTCAAACACTTGCTTTCTTTGGGGTTAATCTCTTTCTTCAAGTTTTTACTAGTGGAGACACTGTTAGGAGCAGCATAAGGAGGAGGCAATGGAGAAGTACTCTTTGGTGCTAATTGCTTCATATGTGGAACAGCGTTATTCTTTCTCTTGACCTCAGTGGGAAGGATCCTCCCATGTGAGAAAAGCTCATCAGCTGAAGATGACTCAAGCTCAAAGCTCTCACTGACACAAAAATCAAAATCAATGGTGGGATTCAAGCCAGAAGAGTTTGATCTAAAAGGGAGTTGCTCAACAGGGATGACATCAGATTGGGAGAAGTCATGTGAGAATGAGATCCTTGGACTCACAGAAGAAGAGGAAGAGGAAGCAGCCACACAGTTTTCAGAGCAAAGATAAACTGCCATTTCATTCAACCTTTGAGGAAACTATGGAATTTGGAACCCCCCAGAAAGGCAAAAAAGAGAAAATGGGGGTTTGACAAGAGAAACAAGAGGGTAAGCAGAGGGTATAAATGGGGCCAAAAAAAAGTTAGCAGCAGACCATTCAATTTGATTGATTCAAACCTAACAAAGAATGCAATAAAAGAAGCCTCTAAGAGTGAAATAAAAAGAATGCCATAAAGAGGGTTTTGTTTTGAATTATTAATAAAGGGTAGCAAGATGTTGAGTTTGCAACTTTATGGAGTGGTCCAAAGTGGACAAAAGGGGATATGCCTTCTGGGTTTTGTTTGAAGCAAAAAAAGGTGACTTTGTTGAGTTGAGTGTGATGAAGGGACGTGCAGAGAGTGTTGTGAGCTTAAATTAGCCGGCATGAGTTGAAAATCGTTAACAAGTTTTAAATGTGAAATTAACAAGCGTGTCCAATTAAAGAGTAAATAAATTATGCAGAGCATAATAACATAGCTATTGCCGCATCTACAATTTACATACAAATAAACAAAACCAGAAAGATGCCAACGCATCAACTTGTACTCAATCATGGATGGACTCACCTATCTTATTATGCAGCCAAATTATACATTTTATTCATTACTACACGATTTTTAGTGTCTCGTCTGTCAGTGTTATCTAAAGCAAATCTATAATTGTTTATGTTTATTAAATAATGTCGTTGTCACGTGTTAAATCCCACTCATATCATCAATCATCAACCAGAGTTTTATATTTTATAAATTTAAAGATTTTAATTTTAATTTATAATTATAAATATAAAGAATTCAATTTCATTTCATTAAGTGATAAAATAATTTTATTATTATTATTTTTAAATCTTTTATTTTATATCTTAAAGCATGCTTGTTAGTTGAATAAGAGGTTAATCTCTATAGATTCAAATAGACGTTGAAGATGTTATAATTACATAATATATCATGTTCATAAAACATAAAGCAAGAACATGATAAAGGATCTTGGGAAATCATGATTCTCACCAATAAAAGAAGGATAAAGACATACCCGGAAGCACTTATGATGGAGTAACAACCATCTCTTTCTTTTGTAACACCGGTAGGACGATTTCTCTCTCTAAGCCTTCTTTTCTATTCTGTGTTTTTTCTGATGGAAGAATAACACTTGGTGTGAAGGGGAGAGAGGACCAACCCTATTTATACATAATTGTCTTTAATCTGGTACGTCCATCATATACCATATCAACGCTTGAGATCAATGCATTTTGTAACCGTTTTATAGCGGTTAATTATTAATTGGGCCACATCAATAGTTGTGACTGTTCACATCAATAGTTGTAACTATTCACATCAATAGTTGTAACTATTCACATTAATAGTTGTAACTGTTCATATTTCCATTATGTGGGAATATATTTCTAACATTCTCCCACTTGGCCCGATTAATCATAATATACATGTTCAATACATCTCTTGTGTTGACTATCATAAAATGATAAGTTGTCAAATGTGAGTTATGGCGGTAGTGCATTATTAATTCAACGCATTCCCTTCCATATACTACGTCATCAACAACTCATCATATCATTCATAATATATAGGAAATATAATGGTCCACATAATGTCTTACAAAGACTTTCTTGTTATATTTCATAATGTATATACAATCATAAGATAACAA
>PYAF01000602.1:2285097-2331285 GCA_007407185.1 Glycine tomentella
ATTTACCACATAATGTCACTAATTATAGAATATGATTCTCCTTTGGGTGAATCCTTCCTTTCCAATAATTAGCAACGTCAATTTATCCAATTTATTTCAATAATTGGTATTTCATAAGTACATGGATAAATGACAATTTTATGCATGCGATAACATTCTAATTTGGCCACTTTGGTGACTAACAAATTATAATCATAATACATGCAAATACATAAGTATTATATTATTTTCACACATCTAGTTTAGCCACTTTGGTGACTAACAAACCATGACATAATGCGTGAAAATAACTAATCAAATAATTTCATGATATAATCATAATATAATTCATCAATAAATATTTTAAATTAAAATATTATATAAACACAGCGGAAGTCATGCCTTTATACATACTCCATTAATTAACAATACATAATTGTTGGTACAAATATTTATCATCAATAAGTGATTCTATGATATCATCGTTTCCAAAATTCTACAATCAACATAAAACAAAATAAATTAATTGAGGAAAAAACATCAATTAAAATCATCATTCCCAACAACCATTTTATCATCCAATTGTAAAATAAAGTTTGCTAACGTAAACTTATAATTATAGATCTTTATTTTACAAAAGGAGCAACACATCGTATAAAATATACACATAAACAGTACCAATCTCATAAACACATCATGTTTACCAATTGATCCGTCCGTAGGATTCAAATAGATACGCATATGACAAATAAACATTTATATTCAATCATCATATAAGGAAAATCATGAATTCCTAAACAAGTGCTCTGATACCACATGTTATAATTACATAATATATCATGTTCATAAAACATAAAGCAAGAACATGATAAAGGATCTTGGAAAATCATGATTCTCACCAATAAAAGAAGGATAAAGACATACCCGGAAGCGCTGGTGATGGAGTAACAACCATGTCTTTCTTTTGCAACACCGGTAGGGCGATTTCTCTCTCTAAGTCTTCTTTTCTATTCTGTGTTTTTTCTGATGGAAGAATAACACTTGGTGTGAAGGGGAGAGAGGACCAACCCTATTTATACATAATTGTCTTTAATCTGGTACGTCCATCATATACCATATCAACGCTTGAGATCAATGCATTTTGTAACCGTTTTGTAGTGGTTAATTATTAATTGGGCCACATCAATAGTTGTGACTGTTCACATCAATAGTTGTAACTATTCACATCAATAGTTGTAACTGTTCATATTTTCATTATGTGGAAATATATTTCTAACAGAAGAAGATAGAGTAGAGATTCCTTTTATCAATTTTTTTTTCATACTCCTGATATTTAGAAAGGATACTTAAAAGACATACACTTTTATAATTAGATTCCTTTTAATTCAAGACATATACTTAAAAGATGTCCTCTCCACTCATATTAACATATACTTCGAGAGATTTCGAATATTTTTTCATCTAGAGTTAATAATTAGAAAGGATATTATTGTCTTTTTAAATTTTTAATTAAAATTTAATTATTTAAAATAAGAGTTTATTAGCTTTTATAAATTTTCTACATTATCATCTAATTATAAATTTTCATAAATAAAAATTATTAACTTTTATAATGATTAATTAAACAATTATATCTATAATGATTTATAATTAATTATTAATAAAAAATTATATTAACAAATTTTAAAAATTAAACTAATAAAACTTAAAATTTACACTTTAATTTATCTATTTATTATTAAGAAAATAATCTTTGGACACCCAATGTTACACATAGTGAAAGCGGAAAAAGGGAGAAAAAAACATAGCTATTATAAGTCATATGATATGATAAGAGGAGTTGAAAGGGATAAAAAAATGATGAATGTTGATTAGAGATTTAAAAAGAATGAATATTCATGTATCATTGTTCTTATTATTACGACATCCTCACACGATAGAAGGAACATCTCAGTGTGTTTCACTTTTTCTGTAACAACAACAATGATAATGCAGATGCAATTGCTCTCGGCTTCTCTCCTTCACCTTCTTTTTCTGCATCTCCCTCTTTTTCCAATTACATCAAAATAAAATGACAATCACAAATACGAAAAGTATACCATCAAGTGCATGGATATATACAAGTTCTTTTTGTTGTTTAATCAGTAATATCAAATTAAAATCTTAGATATTTATCTGTATTAATATTTGGAGAGAAATTTTAATTATCATTATTGTGATCTTATTTGAATTGAATTGATGATTTCTTTACCGGCAGAATACATGCGATCCATAAAAAAAAAAAAAAACACTAAAAGTATTTTATCTTTAAAATTTGAAACAGTAAATACTTTTTTCTACCTTTTAAATTATGAAATGGCTAATTATTAATAATAAATTAAAAAAATAGACACCTAAACGCACTCATTTATATTTTCCATTTTCTTGGACTCGGATTGTATTTTGTACCACAATGTTTAATTTATGTCATTGTTTAAAAACTCCTCTATTTATTTATTTTATGAATAGCCCCTTATACCTTTATGTATTTGGCAACACAAAATGGAATCGTAAGGACCTTACCTTGCTAAGCCTCCCAGAGCATAATGAAAAGAAACTTTAATACGTTCAAATGTTTAGATTTATTAAAATAGAAACGAATTGATTCGCATTTAAATTCTAATGTGATTTTTTTATAGAGAAAATTCTAATGTGATGAAATCAAATAATAGCATGATTTTTTCTCCATTTTATTGCATTCATCATTACAATATGTGCGGTTAAGCTACATATTATACAAGTGGTTGACAAGTGCTTTTGGTTAATTAATTGAAATTGTTATTTTTTTAATAGGCAAAAAAAAAATAATAGTATTAAAACTAGTTGAAATTGCTATTGCACTTGAATTACGGTCACCAATTAGTCACCTATTATGCCTGCTGGCCTGTTGTTAGACACTGAAGTAATGCCTTTTTGTATCTTCTAAGAAATCCCCCTGAAATAAGAAAATAAGAAAACGATAGAATATATTGAAGTAGAATAAATTGGTCCACTCACAATTTTTTTATAGTAAACTTAAGATATCATTACAAAATATTAGATGACTAGTTAAGTTTTTTTTTTTAAGAATAATTAAGCTTATACATTGTTTTTCTCCCTATAAAGAGAATTGTTATTAACTGTACAGTTAGTTGTTTGAAAGAGAGTCGAGATAAACTAATGTTATTTAAGTATTTTTATATAATAGGAATTTAGTCCTTTTTCCCTCAAATATATTTCTATTTAATTTAATAGATGAGAGATTAACCGTCAAAATATGATTAGATGATATGTGGTAAAATTTTCGAAACTATGTACGTGAGGAACCAAAGTAAGAGAGAAGATAAAACTTCAAATATGAAATAGATATTTTTTCAAAGTCGTGTGTAGAATATATAATGATTTTACTGAAAAAATAGTTAAAAGGCCCGAAGTTGTAAATTTTAGGAAAAAAAATAAATTTAAATCATTTTAAAACCAGATTTTAAAATTACACATTATATTAATAGATAAAATAAAATTCTACATATACAGATAAAAAAGAAAAAGAGTTGAGTTTTTTTCCTCTTTCCTTAGCTACAAATTACTATGATTTACCATCATCCAAATCTTAATGGGATAACAGGTCCCACTATCTATATGCTTGGCCTACTCTCATTTTAAGTTGCTAGATTTTTTGGGACGAAATGTTTGGCCATTGCTTCTGTTTATCACGTAGTATACAATATTTTTACCACGCTGATTAATAAAAGATTCGCTCATTGATTGACGAAGTAGTATATATATTAATTACCGAGTAATAAATAGTTAATACGAATTGAAATTTATAACCCAAAAGCATTGATGAATTTGTGCACATTTGCTAGCTAACTAACAAATATTAAATTATCATTATTAATTGGTATAAATATTCACCTTCTTAATTAAGGGCAAATAATTTGGTTATAATAATTATATTTGCTCGATCGTCCGCAAGTCTCCAACTAAAATCCATGCTTTCTTTACTCTTCTGACTGGGTCGTTGTTGCCCAGAGGTATGAATTGTCACTTTCATCGACTCTACTGCTTTCTTGGGTGAGTCTTCTTTTTTGTCTACTTTATATTATGATTAGGTTCTTTTGTGTATAAGGTGCATTATTCTCACTTGTCTTATCACAAAATCCAAATAAGTTTAACTAATTGGAGTTTACTCCTATTAATGGTTCTGGTAAGCTCATTAATTAGTTTGGTTGTGAAGGCTAGGCTACACTTATAATTGCACGATAGATATTTCAAATGATTTTGCACCTAATCTACAATAGAAGTTGCAAATTACAATATTAATCATGTTGAGGTAGTTGATCTAGATGAACTCTGACTATCAGAAAGTTAGATTGGGTGGTTGTGTATGATATTTCGTTGGCGTATTCTTCTTGTTGTGTGTGACATTGTAATTTGTGAATAATTAGACAACAGAAACCAACTACATTACACCATGAATAATGGACAATATATGAAACAACTATAATCGATTCAAGATACCAAAATAAAATCAAAGCTGCCATGTGGAGAATCTTCCATATCAATAGATACACCTGCATAGACAAGGTCTAGTAAGATTTGGTGTGCCAATAGAACAAAATGTAACAGACAAAATAAACTCATACGTTAATTAAATATATATTTTTACCCTCGTACGTGTTCAGTTGAATCATTTAGTTTTATTTTATTAATTAAATATAAAATGAAACTCATACGTTATATATTTATCTTTATCTAATACGCTTAACAAAGATCGATTAATTTCAAGCTATCAATAAACAGCCCAAAATCAACCCCTCCTCCCTTTGACTCAAACAATTCCAGACATTGCAAAATATAAGTGTATGCTATATTTCTCTATTTCATATAATGAGGTGTTATGGTATTTGTTAATTTTTTCCCTTTTCTAGTTAGATTCTATGACTGAATTATTTATTTACATATAAAAGTTTAAACTGAGGAAAACTGTTTTTCTACTGCAAAAACTTTTTTTTTATTTTGAAATTATAAGAAAATCAAATAACCAATCTTTTTAAAAAAAATTCTAAATCAATAAAAAATCATAAATTTAAATACACAAATAATGATAATGAGCGCAATATTAAAGTTAACCAGGTGAAATGCACGTGTTTTGAATTTTAGTTATAGTATTAAACAATTGTCTTTTAATTTATTTTAAATAAATAAAATACTTTTTCTACTAAAATTAAATAACTAAAATATTAGACAATTAATACCTTTAAAAAATAAAATTAATCCAATCATGCAGCTAATATCAATAATTGATTACATGATCACATCTTGCGCACATAGTTAGTATTATTATATCAACAGCTATTCGTCAATAATTGTAAACTAGATCGACTGAGAATGGTAAGTGAAGATCCCTTCCTTTCTATATTATTATTATTATTATTATTATCAGCATTATTAAAACTACAGTATATATTACTAAAACTATATATTATTAGTAGTAGTAACAACTCCACTTATCTATCCATATTAATATTAGTATTTGTGCCGATCTATTCCTAACTTTTCCCATGTATTTTAGTATCCATACATGCTGCTAAGATTTTTCAATATTACTGAAACTTCATTATGAGTTTTTCAGAATAATTTAATTGAAAAAAACCGATGCTTGAAATTGCTCAACTTTAAAAATACAATTTAAATTGATAGTTCAGCAGTGTGAATTTAATTAGTTTCCTGTTTAGAAAATTATGGTTTACAGTAAAATTTGTTTCTTCCAAATTTTGACCATGTCATAATTTGATATTTAATTACACATGAAAGTAAAAATATTATTAGTTTCAAATACAGAAATATACGAGCATATTTAAACTTAACTAAGTAACTTTATGTAATAAAATTTTATCGATGAATCATTTTATTTATGTTTTCTCAGCTCCTGCACTCCTCCTTTTGTTTCAGATGGACTGATATAGCACACTGACAGAAGTAGGCACTTTTGTGCAGTTCGATCAGTGTCACGCACAGGACAATCAATATGAAAATGGTTGCACAAGTAAAAACCTCTGAAAGCTTGATCGGAGAAGAGTTATATATGTGGGTCCCTTTTTACAATATTATATTACAGATTGGCCATCCACTTCATACATTACATACTATATATTGAATGCAAAGGATCAGGAAGCTGAATTGCAGAAAGGGTGGCGTGTCTGCGAGAATGTTTTAGTTTTAATTAGTGCCTCACACGTAAGCCATGCATGTATTGTCGAATGTCGAGGTCAACCATGGCATGAGTATGGATACTGTAATTGATCGTTGAGACATCACATGACATGCCCATACATACACGGTTAACAAATTAAATATCTTCTCATGTATCAACACAACAGTCTCTATTATGATTGATGGAGCAGGATATTGTCATGTATGAGCAACCTCTGACTCAGTTGCTCCTTTTTTATTTTATTTTATGGGTGTTTCCACCCCTCGCAACATTATGATGTAGTTTCTTTGGGCTCTAGCCCCGTTATAAATAAAGGTAATTGCTATATCCACTCCCCATAATTGCTTAGTACATTCCCTATTCAAATATTTTCACATAATACCCTTTTCGTGTAGAAAACTGAAACAGATTCAAAATGTTTCCACTCACCCTAATGTCCAATTTATCATCCAAGAACCCTCACCCTCCAATTCCTAAAACTCTTGGTGATTGAGGAAGGACAGAGTCTATGGTACAAAATATGAACTCATTTTGCACGATACATAAGTTATTGTACGTTGTTAAAATTTTTAATGTGAAATCTATGGCTCAAAATTTTCCTTTTTTTTCCCCCTTTTTTCTTACTTTTCCCAATTTTGTCCTTGGACAGCCTCTTCCATCTCTTCCCCTCAGAGACCCAGTCACTTCCATCTCCACCTTCCCTGGCGGCGAACCACCTAGCATCTTTCTTCACACCGCCCTCCCACACATCTCCGTCGGCCATCATCTCGCAGATCTAAAGAAGTCTTATTGCATATCTCTTTTCCCAATATTGGGCTTCGATTGAAACAGATCTAAGTAGACTCCTTCATTCTGACGGTTGATCTTGCACACCTCCTTCACTTTTGGCTTCGATGGCCACGGAGGCACGGGGTAGTTGACGAAAGTTTCGCCATTTTTGTGACACGATTTTGCGGTGGTTGCAGTCTCCTTCATGCTTCGCGATGAGTTTTTGTGGTTCGCGATGGTGATATGGTTTTGTTCGCCCTTGGATTTGGTTGGTGCGGTGGGGTTTCGCCTCTCCAGCGCCGTCGCAAATGTCGTTGACACGGAGAACATTATTTGTCTGGTTTCTTGTCGTTCACATAGATTATGGGTGATTGTGTTGTTGTTGTTGGGTGATTGTGGTGAAAGAGTGTGATTAGCAGCGGTGGCAACTATGGTGATGGAGGTGGTTTCGCCGTTGGCCGCTACATAGGCTCTTGGTGGCAGTGGCGATGGCGGTGAAGCAGTGTTATTTATGTAGGTGGGTCTCTGAGGAAAAGTTAAATGGATAAAGAGAAGGGTTTCAAGGGACAAAATCGGGAGAAGGGAAAAAAAGAATTTTTTTTGGAACCATAAAATTAAAAAAATCTAACGGGATAAAATAATTTAGGTACCTTAAGAAAAATGTTTTAATTTTGTATCATAGACACCAAAAAGAAGGTGGTTTGGTGTCTAATGTCTTTAATTTTTTAGTGCATCATTCGTTAAAAGAAATGATGCACACTGTACCCTGTACCATCCCTCTCTCACATCATCATCCAAACCCTGAACATTATCCATCTCTTCTTCTTGCTCCCTTCAAAGCGACATTAATTAGTATGACATTAGAGTGATTTTATAATAATGTGTTAAATATATTGATTGACAATTTGATTTTCAAAATATGACACTTAATATCATAATGATTCTAAAATAATGCTGGTTAATTAATTTATAATATACATGACTTATAATAAATAATTAAACTAATTTATCACAACATTTATACATATTAAAATTACACACAACATATTTTATTTCAAAATTACACACAACATATTTTATTTCCTTCTTTAAAAAATTATCATAATTATGATTAAATATGGCAAGATTTATTTTTATTGTTTAAAAGTCTTGAATGAATATCAAAATTTTCTAAAATTCTTGAAATCATAATAGAATGCATTTTCTTAAAAAAATCCACATTACTTTTTAAATGTTTTTTATTTTTAATTTAAAAATTAAATAGCAAAACTGTTGTTCAATACAAATTAGTTCTTACAAAAAGAGACAAATGAGTTATTTTAATCAATTAACTATCCATGGCCATAAATAGGTGAATTGGAGCATATTATTATTATTATCGTAAAAACCTTTATAAACCCTGGTAGTAGTGAAGAGTGAAGAGGAAAGAACAATGAGCGTTCGGTCCAAAAACTTGAACTCTGTATTTTACGCAGATTCGTACCATCCCATACAAGCTGGCAGCATCGACGGCACCGATGTTGTTCCTCACGACAACGCTGTTTATCGCGCTCAACTCTGTTCCTCCATTGGCCTTTGTCTGTTTTTCCTTCATTTTCATTTTCCTTTCTCAAAAATTTCATTTTTGCTCCATTTTATGCTTACAAATTGAATTTTGCAGATGACCCGTTTGGTGATCCCAAGGCCACTGGAGACCCTTATTGCACTCTCTTCGTCGCTCGTCTCTCTCGCCTCACCAACGAAGATAATCTCCGCAAGGTACCGATTTTTTTTTTTTTTCATGTAATATCGCCTCGAACATTGATAATTACAAGTTTCTAGAAGATTGCTTCAGATATATAAGAAATAATATCTAGAAGATTGTTTCCGATATATATTATGTTAGATAATGTAGATTACTTTTTCTGAAGAAGGGAGATAAGGAATAAAAAGTTAGGCTACATGGTTAGGATTCAATTATGACCCATTAACCCCATAAACAATGGATCAACAAAAGTATGGATGGAACATACTATAAGTTTGGAACTCAATTATGTTCCTTGAAGCTTACGAATTTCTTCCAGGAAGGATGGTAGTTGATTTTGAAGTGGACAATTTCGTCAAACTGGTGGAGGATGTTGACCATTCTCCTGATTCATGTTTATGATACTGTCATTTCTTCTTTTTCTGCCTCATTTTCAGAGCATAATTAACTTCTATGGTAGCTTAATCTGAGTGCTTATAGAATGTGTGTTTTTTTTTTTTTCTTTCAGGTTATGAGTAAGTATGGTCGAGTGAAGAACTTGCGCTTGGTTAGGGACATTGGTATTATTCTTTGAATTATCTTAACTCTTAACCCTTCTTTGATTGTCAGTTTCTGCCAGTTATTTCCCCTCCCTGCTCTATGTAGACCTATTTTACATCTTTAAATTGTGTACTTTTGTAAAACATATAAGTGACGTTTCTTTT
The DNA here is from genome assembly GCA_007407185.1 of Glycine tomentella. NCBI lineage: Eukaryota > Viridiplantae > Streptophyta > Magnoliopsida > Fabales > Fabaceae > Glycine > Glycine tomentella. The sequence continues at coordinate 2,294,528 of PYAF01000602.1, forward strand.
TGAGCATGTAGGTAATTATGATTGAGTACTTGCTCATTCCTCACTTGGATAATGCTCTGCATTGGACTGTACTTTCTTGTATTTAGGCCGTTCTAAGAACTATGGAATATACCAGTCTCTCAGGAGTCTAGATACTGCTGTTTTTATACTGTTTTGCTACGATGATTTGTTTTCCATGTTATGGAGATAATATGCTGTTTGCAAATTTATGCATGCCTAGGTGGGCACAATGTTTCTTTTATAAGTTGTTTTATGGTTTACCCAAATATTTTTAAAAGGATCCTTAAATGTCTCTGTACATATTCATTTACCTACTGATATAGCATTTCCCATTGGGTATTTGTACTGCTTCTTGTATAGCCATATTTTTGTGTCAAACACCTGCCAATGGTTTGGTGATTTTATGCGTTTGTTCCCTTGAATGATATGTTAATTGTTAATCTTTTAGCCATATTGTTGTCAAACTGCATGATTTAAGTTCTTACATTGAATGTACTTATTTTTTGTCACAGTGACCGGAGCTTCTCGTGGTTATGCTTTTGTTGAATACGAAACTGAAAGGGAGATGCAACGAGCATATATGGTGCTGGAACATGTTAAAACTCTTTAATTTTTAGCTTAGAAAAGCAAAGCGTGACTCAACAAAAAATTAACCTATCATACCTATTATGCACGCGTGCGCGCACACACACACATACACACTCGCATCAGTCATGTTTTAATTATTGAATTTTGAGAAAACCAAGCTGATTTCACAGCCGCAGGTCAAGTAGCAAATGAAATCATCTGGTTATCTGCTGGCTTGAAATATGCCTTTTTATTAAATTTTAATGTTATATAACTTTATTGAATTTTAACATTTGCAGGATGCTCATCATTTGATTGTTGATGATACTGAAATCATAGTTGATTACAACAGACAGCAATTGATGCCTGGATGGATTCCTAGAAGGTTAGGTCAGTTAAAGTGACTCATTCTTAAAGTTGCATTTCTACTCACTGCGCCAGAGCCATCTGATTGCTTTCTGTTCTCTCCTACAGGTGGTGGTCTTAGTGGTAAGAAGGAATCGGGACAACTTCGTTTTGGGGGGAAAGAAAAACCATTTCGTGCTCCCCTGTAAATTCCAGTCCTCTTATATTTAAGTACTGTATTTTTTCATTATTTCTGATATATCTAATAGCCTACTTTCCGAAGATGTGTGATAATCTTTATTGTGTTAAATCAAAAAACAATATTAAACTATTATGTCAAGTGATTGACTATTAGAGTCAAATTATATTAACCTCCCTTGAGATTTGCCCAAATTGCTCTAACTGCTTTTTGTGTCTTTCACTTGTATGGAGGGATGTACAAAGGGGGAATAAATTTAAGTTGTGGTTTATGTTTTATTTTGTTCTTGAATTAGTTGGTCTAAAATAAATAAGTTGATAGTGACTTGAATATAAAACAGAAGATGGATAAGAGGGAGAGTAGGATTGAAATGTGTTGAAGTATATATACCTCCCTAAAATGATTTATTGCCTCTATGTGGTGAACTTTGTGATGTACAAGTTGCTTGTATAATTCGTGATTACAGAAATTTTGTGAAAAGGGATAAATCTTAGTGCAGTGCAGACAAAAACCTGATATTTCCATTGACTATTTGGCTAGATACTAATGCCAAGGCTTAATAGACCTGCTTGAATTTGATCCACAATTCAATTTTGATAATATAGTTTCTGTTCATTGACTTGTGGCTATATTGATTTTGTATTCTCTCTACTATTTGACCAGGAAACCAATCCCATATGAGGAGTTGAAGAAGCTTGGCATCCCCCCTCCTCCTGAGGGAAGATACATGTCACGCTTTCAGGTGTTATTATTTTACCTAGTGAAGCATATCTCATTTGTAAAAGATGTTTTTTAATTAAAAGATCTGTATTATATATTAAGATATTAAAAGGACAAAGGAATTTGTATTTGGTTTAGGATTCTTCATAGTGTGACATGGCACATTATATCTATTTGCTTCTTAATTTGTTTTTGATTTTGTCCATACACGTACAGGTGCCATCGCCTCCTAGGAGAGAAAGGAACCTTTCAGACAGGGAAGAAGACTCTCATAGTCACAGGAGGGGATCTAATGACAGGAACAGGACGGAAGATAGCCACAGAAGTTCAGTGGACATTGGGGAAGGGCACTATAGGAGTTCAAGTCATCGCGATGACCACTCACGTGGAAGGAGCTCTTTAGAGAGGAGTGGTCGTTACCATGATAGGAGTTCATCTGAGAAAGAACATCGATACAGGAGTTCTACTGACAAAGACAAACATTCTCGGAAGAGAAAAGAAAGTGACAGGAGTTCATCTGAGAAAGAACTTCGATATAGGAGTTCTACTGACAAAGATAAACATTCTCGGAAGAGAAAAGAAAGTGACAGGAGTTCACCCGAGAAAGAACATCGGCACAAGAGTTCTACTGACAAAGACAAACATCATCGGAAGAGAAAAGAAAGAGATGAGCCGTCTGGAAGGCAGGAAAAATATAGTCGCCATTCACCTCACGAGGACTAAGCTGTACAACTCATTATTATCACCATTCTGTTGTGCTTTTCTGCTTTGTGTATGGTATATGCATGGGAGGAATGGGAATGCAAAGTGGAAATCCTCAAAGACTTCTCAATGAACATGAGACTGGTGCATGTATGTTCAATGATAATCATGCTTTTGGTTTATATTTTCATGGGGGTGTTGTATGCAAAAGCACTCAATCTCATACCAGGCACATCTTGCTGTAGATAAGTCACAGGCAGTATGCTGATCGTGAAAGTTAAGCTTTTATCTTTATAACTAAAGGGAAAGAGTTAACTTTATTTCAATTCTTATTTGCCAATTAAACTCTTGGCTTTGTTTTAGATTTTTCATAGTGGCTTTAGTAAAAGTATAGACTCTGAAAACTTGCATAAACCGAGGGAGATTGAAGCAAATGTTTCAAAAATCAAAATGGTTAAACAAAACATTGAATAAAATTATGTTCAAGTAGTTTCAATAGTAAGCATATTTTTGCTCCCTATTTTCCTTGGGAGCACTCATCATTCATCCATCTAGACGGTTGCACAAATTACTCTGATTTTTGCTGTTTGAATATAAGGTTAGAAGTGCTTTTGAGAACTTCTTTATTAAAAAATACTATATTTTTAGTAGAAAAGTTTTCAAAAGTATTTCTGATTTGTATTCAAACAGGTCATATATACTTTCTTATCATCCAACAGTAAAGGAGATAAATTAAATTTGAAAAAAAAATCAAAAAATACTTATCTTATAAATTTACTTATAAAAATTGCTTTAAGACAAAGATAGATAGATCTTGAAAAGTGACTAGGTCTAAATCTAGAAAAAACATAAGCAATAAAATTGTGCGTTATATTAAAGATCTAATTCAGTTGATTAAATAGGATATGTAAATATTTTAAATCTCATATTTAAGTTATGCAGATAAAATAAGTATAGTTATTTATATGTGTAATTATGTATAACTTATTTTAAAAGATATAATTGTTACTAGAAATTAAAATAAAATACTATAATAGTTTATAATAATTGAGATTAAAAATATTAAAAAATATGACACTGAATAAGATTATCATAGTTATAGATAATGATAATTATTTTACATTAAGAATATTACTATTAAATAAACATAAAATGTAGTAAATCTTAGGTTCGATTATGAATTACTAAAAGTAAAATCTAAACAAACCTGAATAATGAGCAAGTGGACTTACGTCGTACCTATCGTTGTTGAGATAAATTAGAAATTTGAAATGAACAAAAATCTGAAGTCTAGGAACGGTTCATCTAAGAAATCACCACAACATAAAAATAAGACGATTGCTGCATTGACGAGGTTGACTTTATTTACGCGTTGGCCAAAGCCAAAGCATCCTATTTGGCAAGGCAAATACTTTTTCTTCCTTCTTTCTCAAATTAAATAAACAAATGCAGTAAATTGTGTTTCTTACTCTCTCTCTCCCGTGTGTCTCCTACGCCCACCAAACCAAAACGCTTCCTTAATCAGAAGATTCAGAACAAAACCCATCACCACCATTCATCAAAGTTCAATCCATTTCACTTTAATTCATCATTGCCGTTTCGTTTAAGCACAAAAGCCATGCCGAACTGGGAGCTCAGGAACTGTTGTGACCATGACCAGAAGATCTTCATTGCTTGTGTTGCTGCCTTCACCGTTGTAATCCTCGTGGTACACTATTACTTTTTTTTTTTCTCTCTCTCTCTCTCAAACCCAATTTTGTGTTTTTTGTTTTCAGAAAGGAAAAGATACCCTCTTGAGGAATTAGAATTGTATGCTCTTTTGGTTTTTGTGGAAACAAAGAGAGAGAATATTTTAAAATTTAAATTGAAGTAATGATCTCAGAGTTAGAGGCTTTAGATGATAATTAGTTGTTTATGATAATAAATGATCACTCCTCTTTCTCTCTCTAATGTATAATTACTAATTACACATATTTGTAGTTGTAGGTAATTGTGTTTTTGTAATTCAACGATATCATTTACTACTTTATTTGATTTGGATGAGTATATTGTACATTGAGCATGAAAACGATAACAATCCTACTACATATTGGTAGGAAAGAGATATCGAGAGAAAGCCACTTGCTTTTAAATGTTGCTAAATGATGAATGGGGTTGTAAATTGTAGTATTTGAGAATTTGGAGTGCCACAACTGATTTTGCCATGTAAAGTTCTTTGATTGAAGTTTTTTGAGAGAGAATCATATGGACGGATAGAAAAAAGATTAAAGATTATTTGTCATTTTCGCCTGACTTATTTCCCAAATTAGTTGTGACTTGAGACTGGATCAAAGTTTGGTAGCTCTATTTGGATGAGCTAATCGGTTAAAATAATATGTGGTTGTGTAAGCTGAGCAACTTGGTGGACTTGACATTAGACAATGGATCTTTTCAAAAGTAGCTCCATAGTTATAGAATATACACTTATATGCTACACCATATTTGAATTGTTAATGGTTAATCAGGAGGGAAGTTTGCAGATATTTATTTTGATTAAATAACCACACACATAAATATACTACACAATATGTTATGTAGATTTTTTTAGGGTATAATGTCATGTATATATTTATTTTTGTCTCAGTGGCTGTTCAACTGATCTTCTTGTGTGCAATTACTTTGTTGTGGTGGTTATAGCTATGGAGGACCTTTCTACTTACACCTTTTAAGCTCATCACTGTGTTTCTGCATGAAGCGAGTCATGCCATTGCTTGCTGGCTCACTTGTGGCAAGGTAAAACTGTAAACGTTGTAGCTTAATGCTCTTTGACGATAGAAGTAGACCAATTTTGAAGATTTTTTTGTTTCCTTTACAATGAGTTAGAAGTTTTAGCTTGTATTCTATGCTCTAAATAACACAAATCCAAGAATTTCTGCAGCCAAAAGTAGCCTGTTTATCATAACTTTTGTTGTTTCAAGTTAAGATGTTTCATAACTTATTCATATAAAGTAAATTTCCTGGATCCTGAATTCCTGATGCATCAATGCTGCATTTTTCAATGAATGAAGTTTTATACCATGTTGTTACTAAGATATTGACTATGGATTAGCATTATGCAGTTTTTTACTGCTGGCAGGATCATGTGGGCCTTATTATATTAAGCCTGAGTAATTTCATAAGTTTGATTCTTCTATAAGCTTCTTAATACTTATATCTTCTGCTTGCTGAATCATCGTTATCTGATGTCAATAGGTGGAGGGAATTCAGGTTCATGCAAATGAGGGTGGGGTAACCCAGACTCGTGGTGGCATATACTGGGTGATCTTGCCTGCTGGATGTAATGCACTACTTTTTTCCCTTAGTTAACTCATGAATTTTTAGTTTCATGCTACATGATGTTCTTAATCATATGATATTATGATATATTAAAAAGTTATGCAATGTGGTAAATTTTTTAAGTTAATTTATAATCAGGGGCATATGGATAGCAATCTTATAAACTAACATCACCACATGTGCCATGGTTTGAGGTGAAACTATGACATGCAAAATGGCTGCAAATCATGAGATTCATGAATATGTTGATATTCTATATTTTGAATAGACAGACTCCTTTACCTTTTTATGCATATGTTTTGAATACAATATGAGCACTTTTCAGTTGCATTTACCATTCTTCTGATTGTTTTCCCCTTTAGATCTTGGTTCGTCATTTTGGGGAATGGCTTTGATACTTGCGTCTACAAATCTTCTCACTGCAAAAATTGCTGCTGGTTGCTTCATTGCTGCTCTAATTGTTGTGCTATTTCTTGCAAAAAATGTAAGATTGGTTATAGATGCAGATGTTTTGTATCAAATATATCAAAGCTATTTTTGTCCTGACTTTTCTCCCTTTTCCTGTCTTGTTACATTTTGTTCAAAAAGTGGACCCTCCGAGGACTCTGTATTGGTGAGTGATTTTATGATCTTCATCTCAAATAAATTGGAAAAATGGAAAGGTATTCACAATTCTCACATTATTCTTCTTGATCAATGAATATCAGGATTTATTGTTTTTATTGCTGTAATTTGGATTCTGCAAGAGAAAACAACTGTCCACGTTCTTCGCTATGTCATTCTCTTTATTGGTATGCTCCTATTCATCCATTTTTTTATTTATTTGAATTTGCTTTTGGTAGACAGTTGTCATTTCTTGTGAAATATATAGGCAACTAATTATTATTTACTTTTCAGGTGTGATGAACAGTTTGTTTTCAGTTTATGGTATACTTCCAAGCACCTTTTATATGGTTTATTTTGATTTGGATAATAAAACATCTGATACCACTTATATCACATTTTTAAAATTTGTATGATGTAGATATTTACGATGATTTAATATCTCGGAGAGTCCACTCTAGTGATGCTGAAAAGTTTGCAGAAGTTTGCCCATGCCCTTGTAATGGTTTTGGATGGGGGGTTATTTGGTGAGTTTTGCTATATGGAATCATGCTTGAGTGCAAAGATAATTCTTTTATTTTCAACCGAAATTTATTGGTTTTATAGGATTGAAATTCGGAGTTTTTTTGTCATAATTTATAATCTAATGCATTATAATTCTTTGCTTATGAAGCTCGTTTTCAATTTGCCCCCCTGTTTAACTTTTTGTTAGATTTAACTGAAAATAAATTTCTTCAAGCTTTACATAACTTGATGATTAAGATGGTCAAATAATAACAGTATAGAAATAGGGGAGAAAGTGCATGAATGTGCAGCTGAATGACAAGAATAATATATGCTTTACCACTGGGTGAATAAACTGAATTTATGTCCTATATTTTTATTAATTACTAGTCATTAATATTCATTTCTGCAATGCATTCCACTTTCAGGGGAATGATATCATTTGCATTTCTTTGCGCATCTTTGTACCTTGGCTTGGTCATATTATCAGGTAAATATAATGGAGTTTAATTTTCATATATTGTCAGTGTTTGTCAGTGTAAAGATTTTTACACTATCAACCAACTAGAAATTACTCTAGATGTGATTTTTAACTTAATTATTACAAAAGTCAACAATCTTTCTATACATGGCAATCTATGATTGATGACAATGTAAAAAACTTTTATACTGTCAGAGTGTCAGTACATTTTAATTAAATTCAATATATAATTTCTATTACAGATATATTTGTTTCATGGAATTAACTAATCAGTTGGATGCATTCCTCCCAAATGAAATTGAACATGGAAAATTAATCTGATCCAGTGTCAGCTGAGAAAATATTCTATCATCACTTATGATTGAAAGACTTGTATATAATTTCATTCATCTTCCAAAAATCTATTCAAATTTTATAGGTGTTAAGATTTCAAAAGCCTTTATGTAGTTCATTTTTTAATGGGAAAATGGGTGGCAGTGGCTTGGGAAGACAAGGCCTTTTGATAGGATTTAAGAAAATGCTTTATTTTATTATGACATGTCTCTTATGTTTTTTGTTTACAGGTTGAGAAAGTTGTATGTGGTACTGCAAAGAAATTGACCCTTTCTCTTTTGAGGATTTGTATTTTTGTTCTAATTTTTTCTTTCTGCTGGGAGTTTGCTCTCTCAATGTTACTCCCATGCCTTCATTCTTTGCAGCCTATTCTGGGTTGCTTGATATATGATTGCTTTTGTATAGAAACTTAGTTCCATGTATTGAATTATTGGGGGCAGATTTACAGTTAGTGAAATACATGTGAGTATTTCAATAGATGGGTTGCCTTTGGCACTTGCAGCTATTATTCTCCCTTTTTTTCCTCCAAATTTTTCATGTCTATGAAAAACATACAACTGGGCTGGTTTAGAGATATTTGAGACCTTAAGTGCAAAACATTGTGGCATCTTAATAATATAAAATACATTTACAAAATATTTAAAATTTATGTTTCTTTATGATATGTAATTAATTATTAAATTTGTATAATTAGATTTGAATTTAAATCTTTTTCAAATTGATAAAATATAAAAATTATTCAATCGTGATATATATTTGAGCACGGATAAGATAATAATAGTTAATTTAATAAAACTTGTTTTCACAAATTGCAGTAGCAATAATAATTAATAATATTTCTTAAGTTATCCAGGCAATTTTTTTTTTTTTATAAAAAAAAAAAACACTTTTAGATAGCACTAACAAATGTCTTGAGGACATGGTTGAAAATTGAAATGATAAATTATCTTTGTAGGCCTTATAACTGATGCCTTGAGTTGTTTGTACTGAAATACAAGTTGTTCTATCACATGTTATTTTCAATTTCATATAACATTATGTGTTTTTTTATATATATTTTGGTAGGTAAATATTAGATTCTTATTTGAATTAGTTTAAGTTAGTTTTAGAAAAAATTAATCAAAATGTTGAAGAATAATAATTAATGTAATTTTAAATATATACAAAATAATTTGAGCTATGTATTTATGATTTTATCAAGCATAATATACTTTAGAATTTTAATTTGAATCTCTTATATATTAAAGGTAAAATTGTCTTGATGTAGTCACGATAAACACCGTTACGTTAGGAATACCATTGTTATTCTACATACGTACCACTGTTTTTGTTTATCATCATTTTGACATGTAAATATCTTAAAATAAAGTGAGCTGCTCAGTTATATATGTTAAAAATCTGAAAAATAATTAAGAAAACTATAAACTAATAAAGTGGGATTGCCAAAGGCCTGTATCACTCGCCCATTTGATAATCAATGCAATACGTAGGTGTTCCCTCTCTCAATTCGAATTAAAAATCAAGCTAACAAAAGTATAATTAAACATGGTTTCCTCAGCCATATCCCACCACAATATTGTAACACCAAACGGGTGGATTAACAGGTGTAGGGTTATTCCAATTTAATTAATGGTGTCAGATTTAAGTCTTAGAAATACAGTTGTGTTAAATATTTAGAGTAAGAATTTTATTGTTCCTAGTAGTCATAACTATTTCTGAACATGATTATTTCTAATAAAAAATATATGTGAATTAGAAAAAAAAAAAAAACACACCATAATATTGTTATATTCAAGTAAAAGATGAAACAAGTGAATATATATATAAGAGCTGAATTATGAGATGCTAGCTTTTGCTTAAAAAATGACATGAAGATAGCTAGGTTTATTGCTTTTCAACTCCTTAGTCCTTGCAAGTAGAAGATCTGGTAAGAAAAGGGATATTTGGTTGGAAAAGGAGGTTCGGAATATGTATTTATCATTAATTATAAGTGTAGAAGTAAGCTTCCAAGTTCCTTCAAAGACATTCCAGCATTCAAGCAACTAGCTAGGTATGAATGAATACTGGAAGCCTTTGAGGGAACATGAAGAGTTCTTCTGTTAATTAACCTCACTAGCTATCACTATTAGTATCTGTAAGTATAAATGTTTGATATTAGTGAAAGCTATGGGTTCGTATTTATAGACAACAAGGGTTGGCCCTTGCTTTCAGAAGGAGGTTAACTTGAATTTAGGGTCATATTTATTCGGTTCTCCATGTTCGAGTTTGATTTTATTTTCCATAATATATATCTTTTTCTGATACGACGACTAATTAGCTTATCTTTATGTCGCTAAATATATGTATTGTAAAAAGAATATAAAGGGATGAATCAACACTTATAAGAAATATTGTCACCTATACCTATTCATGAAGTTTTAGTTCAATTAGCTTGCATTGCTATCTTTTTGGACAGTGCGAGTGATATATGGATAATATATTATGAGCGAACATATGGAGTATACGTTTAATTATTTTCCTACTAAGCTATATGATTGAAGAAGAAATTAAAGATAATATTTTCTTTATTTCTTTTGCTTACCCCGCATAAATATTATTTAATATCATACATAAATACTCCATTTACGTACATTTTTTTCAAAGATAACTTATTCAGAAAGGACTGATAATTCAGAAAAGTAATGAGCTTGGAGGAATATAATATGTGCAGCTTGTGACAGATAACTTATTCCGCATGGAATTGAAAAGAGTCACAACCCCAAAGTAGTATTATACCATCTGTTTTTGGATACTGCCACTGCATATCAGAATGTCAACGCACTAATTCTATTTTTCGCACTCACATTTCCTTCCATCTCTGCCTTCCAAAATTGAAATTCATGGCCACAAAATACAATTACAAATTTAATTAGACACGGAATGCCTGCATAATCTGTGCTCAACTAAATGCCGAATCTTAGTAGTTTCTGTATCATGCATTTTAAAACATTTCGATGTGTAGTAAAACGAAACACTTTTTAATAAAGGGAGATTAAAATATAATTTTTTTAAATTGAGTTATATTATTTATATAATATTTTTTACAACACAATATTTTTTTTTATCACACCACCTATCAATCTCACACTTTTTTTTTCTGTGATAATGATAATATTTGGCACATATATATATTTTAATGAAAAAAAATGTTTGTATCTCTTATTGACCACGATGTATAAGAAAAGAATGAGACTATTCTCAAATCTCACTGCCATGCCCGGCTCAAACAAAGCTGCTATGACCAAGACGACAATAGATCACAAGGCAGGAAATATCAATGATTGCTATAAAGGAAAATACATAATTAATTAAGGTGATTTAGTGAAAATATTGATTTTCAAATTGTTATTTTTTATTTGTCAAAAACAATTAAAGCAATCCACAAACAGCCAAGTTCACTAGGAATAAATTCTAACCATTCATGATCAATAAAGTAACCTTATCTAATATACGGTGAATCAAAACACTAAGCAAATTAAAGAAAAAACATGTTCATGTTACGTTGTTTTAATTATTTCCATTAGTTGTGGGATGAGAGAATCAACCAACCAGGTGTCTGATTATAAATAGGTATTGCTTGTCTGTTATCTTGTCAGTGGCTTGTCTGTGAAGGATTTGAAAGGAGAAAGGCTTCGGTAACCCTCAAAGGCTTCCTAGACTCCATGTTACGGTCAAATCATCAATTAATCGTTGATTAGGAATAATTAAGGAGTCTCGGAAGTAACTTTGGGGGTTAACTGAAGGCTTTAAGCCTGTGTCTTCTCATCGGTTTAATGAAATCAGTGAGTTAAAAACTTAAGTTGCTCAATTTGAGTACACCCTCGAGTAGCCCAAATTGGTTTGTCAGTTAATTCAATTTTTTTTGAATTTTTTCATTTAACTTTTTGTTTACGTGTACCAATTAATCTTTTGCTTTTAGATAGTAAATAGTGTTATTATTGAGCAACAAAGCACAAACTCTACATTATATCACCTTTGAGTAGGACATTTTTGTCTCAAATGCATCACGGATATTTTTTTAATACTTTTAACTAAATTTTATAATTTTAAATTTTAAATTTGATATTAATATAAATAAATATTAAATAAATAAGAATGTTTTATTATATGTAATAACTTACGTTATCTTTTCAAATTAATATTTTAGATTAAAAATTGTATTGTTATGATAACGGCGGATGCACTTGGAAGTGAGGATGGACAAATGCACGAATACTTTAAAAAATTATACGTAATTATCTAGTATTTTTATATTTTGTTCTCCTAATTTTATATATTTGAATCCACTACTCTCATGTTTTTATATTTTTATATTTTATATATTTGAATCCACTATTATTAATTTTTATTTTTTTAAATAAATTGTCCCATTGACCCATGGTCCTAGATCCGTCACTGGTTATGATAATTAATTTTGGAAATTATATTATAATCGTATTGTGTCGATTCTTAAAAATAATCGTATCATTTATGTATAATTGTATCGTGTTCACGCTATATCTTAAAAAATCCTGCACATGGCCTCACACATGATTAGCGCGCAATTTTTTTTTTATAAATAAAAGTTTAAATATAATTTTAGTTTCTCTATTTTAAAATAGACAATTAGTCCCCATATTTTTAAAAATCCACAATTTTAAATTTTAAAATAAAAATATTTAGGTATTCGATTTTGTAAAATTTATGATTTTAATACTTTAATGGATAAAAAAAACTATAATTTAACTATCAAATAATTAATAAAATATATATTAGACTCAAATACAATTTTAATCCTCTCATTTTTTAAAATTCATATTTTATCCCTCTATTTAAAAATAAATATATTTACTTCCTATATTTCAAAATTCACAATTTAAGACCATTATCTCAGTTTATGAATTTTTCTCGTGCCACATAATTAAATTTGGTCTCACATTAGGTATATTAATTATTTTGATGGTTAAATTACAGTTGTTTTTGACCCATTATTACATGCATGTCAAACACCAACAGAATGACATGGCCCCGATATTTTTAAGGTTCAGGGTCATCTTTGTTAGTTTGTTTATCCCTTAGTCTCACCCTAATGCTGCTGATAACGATCTGATCCATTGTCTAGAGCCATAAGGCTCATCTTTGTCATCCCTATTAATTTGGTCCCTGGTCCCTTGATATCCCTTAACAATATTCTACAAATTAACGAGAATTGTGTTTAGAGGATGGATTTAGTCGTCTCCATCATATGACAAATAGGGTGTTTGTGGGTCGGTCAGATCGGTTTTGGTCAAATTTAAGGTCCAATTAAATCAAATTTGATCGGTTCGGTTCGGTTCAGTTTTCAGAAGAAAAAATTTGAAACCCAACTCATCCGAACCGGTTTATGAACGGTTCGGTTTGGATCACCGGATTATCCATTTAATTTTTTTTAGAACTACTATTTTATATCACGATTCTTTCAAATATCTCATATAATTAACACAATATTATCAAATGTATGAAAGTAGTAAAATTGATTCATTTAATACTATCAACATAATATTCTAAAATAGACTTATAATATAAATTAAAACAAAATATTTTTAAACAAGATTTACTATAATAGTCTAAATCACAACTGTTTCTTAAACTAAACTTTGTTATAACCAATTTTGTTGCAACAAGATTTGCTAAAACAAACAAATAAAGAAAATATGATTCATTAATATTATAAACATGGTAAACAAAATATGAAAAAAGGTCATAACCTTAAATCAATTCTTATTTCAAAGCAACATATGTTAGTACCTTGGTTCTGACCAAATTTTTCATTATTTTGATTTCAGATACTTAAAGTTTTAAAGTAGAGAACATAACTCAAATGTCTAAAATACAAAGTCCTACACAGTTAGATGAGTGTCATGATTTATTTATATAAAACTGTGGATGGTCAATTTAAGTCAATTGAGAGCTTTTTTAATGTAGAAAATTATTTGATTTGGTTCAGTTTTTGGAAGCAATCGAGAACTTTTTTAATTATAAAAGTTTGCTATTAAAACTTCTATAACATATGAAGAATATTGTGTTGGTCCCAGATGAACTCAAGAGGGATGAATTGAGTTTTATAAAATAAATAATAATTTAAAATCAAACTCAAAGCAATAATATGGAGATAAGAGATAAAGAAGACACAATCAATTTTAACGTGGAAAACCCAATTGAGTAAAAAATACGACATCCAAATTGGATAATCAATCCAATAGACAACTTCATTATGATAATTTTGTATACAGGAGTTCCTAGTATTTTAGTTTCCTAGTCTACCCTTACAAAACAATTATCCCAGCTGGTATCCTTGTTTCCCAACAAAAAGCTCTAGTCTCAATTCACCAAGAATAGAGACAGACTGATATCCTTATTTTCCAGCTAGATTGGTATCCTAATTTCCAAACCATAAGTCGCACGTCTCAATTCATTAAGAACAAAGACAAAATTGGTATCTTAGTTTTCCAATTGCGATCTTTTCCAAAGTCAAGAAGAAGAATACAATAAAATAGTTAGCAATGCTTCTATTCCTTAAGCAAATAGATACCTTTAAATCCTGATGGTGAGTTGAAGAATCAGACTTGTCAAACGCTTCTATATGATTTCACAACAATTCTCTCAATAATGCAAACATAAACTCTCTAAAACTCTAATATTATTTGGAATAGAATGCATACACGAACACCAAAAATATGTTTCTATTTATACTTATTTAAAGATATGATTTTAACCAATTTTTGAATACAATCCTAAATATATTCTATCATATTATCCAATGCAATGTTAAAGATATTCTATTGTATTATACAATGCAATCTTAAAAATATTCTATCCCATTTTTTAATGCAATATTAAAAAATACTCTATCCTATTTTTGAATGCAATCTTAAACATTTACAATACCATACATTTTTTTATTGACAAATTATTTTTTTAATTTTAATATATATATAATAAAATTTATATTATTATTACGGGTTTACGGATTGGGTCATCGGGTCAACGAATCTGTAAATCTAAACTCGTGACCCAACCCAAACATGAACGGTTTTAATCAGTTCGGTTCGGTTTTGACCCAAATATGTAAATGACCCAACTCAAATTATTCGGATCGGTTCGAATCAGTTCAGATTCACGGATAACCCATACCCGTAAACACCCCTAATGGCAAACCACATGCAGTTCAAATTTTTATTAATAGAAATATCTATATTTAGTATTCAATAATATCTGAAACAAAATTGTCTCCTAATAAAGATATATGTGAAAAAAAAAACATTTTTTAATTAAATTAAATTTAATTTCATAATGCAAGACGAGAATCTTGCGCATTTGGGAATGTGGGAAGTTATTGATTCTTATCTCAAAATTTGAATATCTATTCTTGAATGAAAATGTTTTAAAAAAATATTGTGACTCCATTTAATTTTTGTTAAAATAATTTTTTAAATATTTTTACTATGTTATGGTTTTGTTTGAGTGGATTGGCATCGACAATTTTTTTGTTTATAATTATCATTTATATGTGTCATACGTCAATAAATAGAAATATTATGTTTAAAAAATTGTTTTTTTAGAAAATGTAATAAAAATAATAGCCCATTTATCGTTGAAAAAAATAAGGAGTGAAAACAAATAAAAAAAAAGGAATATATTCTTTAGTGGAAAGAGATAAATTTAAAGAAGTGAATCTATGACATAAATATGGCAGAGATAATTGTTTTTTTTTTTATCAAGAAAAACAGAACTAATTAACAACTCAGTATTGGTTAAAAGTGGATAATTAATTATACTCAATATGTGCAAAGTTGCACAACATATAATTTATTTTTTGCTAACCAGTATTTTAAGGACATTGATTAAATAATTAATTTTTTTAATGTATAAATAATAGGAAAATAAAAAGTTATTACCGAATAAATAACACTGTGACTGCTATTATTGAAGCTAAATAAAAAATTTAAAAAATTTAGCAACTGACTCATAAAAACTGATGACAGATGTCTTTGCGACTAGGGTATCTGCTACTCATATCACGCGGTCGTTAAATTGGTGACAAATTTAATAGCGTCCGATAGAGTTATTGTAGCGACCGATATGCTACGTTGCTAAATTGAGTGTTTTTTTTTTTGTTTTTATTTTATTTTTTAGTTTTGATTATAATTATTATCGTAAATTGCCTTAATTATTATTGACATAAATCAATCCATTGATTTGCTATTCATTTTTACACGTTATATAAATTTTATTACAAAAAATAAATTTTATCCATAGTTATGGAAATAATCACTGCAATTTCTACAACCTAAAGGAAATGATAAATTTTACTAAGCAAATGCTTATTTTAAAATATCTTCTATTTTTTTTTTTTGTTGAGCACCAGTTCAGGAAAGAGAAATATATATATATATATATATATATATATATATATATATATATATATCTATCCAAATGAAATTGTCTTAGTCTCAGGCTTATATATAGAGATCGAGAGCATGGAGTTCTGGCTGCGAAGGATTTCCGTATTGGCTCTATCATATTCCCATTGTTAATTTGGAGCTCTACTCTTGGAGTTAAACTTGTTGATTCCTTGAAAGACTCGTTTAGTTTTTGACGAATAACCGTGAGAGAGGCTTCTGTCTTTGGCAATGTTTTTCTCATGGAGAAGTGTATGTACGTAATTAAATTTTGGCTTCAACTCTTTCCAGGAGTTTATCGATCATGACGGTAGGGTAACTATTAGCACCATGATTCTGATCTGGATGCGTTTTCAGTTGGTTGTGATCGATCATAATAATCTGCTTAATTAACAATAACAGATTCTGATTTTATTCTTAAATTAAGATGACAGTTCTATGCATCAGGATTAATTATATAACGATTATGATTTTAAGAACTGGAACATATATATGTTGAGGCCAACGGATCAATTGGGTGTTGGTATACACGAATTTGAGAGAAAAATAACTTCTATTACTCACAAGAATAGAATTACAGAGATTTACAAAACTCAAAACAAAAAACTCTCAAACTCAGACCACTGACACAACACTCACTAAGAACTCTCACTACTTGGATGAATTCACTCTTGGTGTTTCTGTGTGTCTAAGTGATGATTTACAACTGAGTGGAGCACCTCTATTTATAGGCTGAAGTATGGTGTGAACGTTGGAGTGGTAAGTCAAGGAAGACTGCGTGAACGGTGGTGCATTAGCTGGAAGATAGCTTGTGTGCAGCTGGAACTGGTGGACAGCTGGTGAACGGCTGGTCATCAATGGAGGCTCCAGAGGCTGCTGGTCTTCAATGGCGGCTGGACATCATCAATATAAGAATGATAAGGCAGAATTATTAAGATCGAGGATTCCGGGGGTTGAGGAGAATTGTTTGCACAAAATTGAGAGACTGAGATAAAGGAGGACATGTGAGGAGAAGCTAGCCCATGGGAATAAATGCAGAAAAGGCAAAGGAAAATTAAATGAGTACATATATAGTCTTATTCTACAATAGGAATTGCTTGTAAATAATTAGTATGGGAGTATGGGGTAATAGTCTAATTAATATATAATAGAATGAAAGAAGAAAAATATAAAGAAAAATCCTACTAGCTGGAAGATAACCACAACTATATATCATTAGGAATGGTCAACCCCAACTTTACGGCAAGGTATTTCACTTGGCTTGTGTTTGTGGATTCAAAACCCAACGCTAGCTACCTTCTCTTGATTACCATTTAATTTGAATTTTGCAAAGCATCAGTAATAAAGGCTTCAGCAGGCCTCAAAGTTCCACTACTCCTCCATGTTTGTGGACATTCACTAGACTGAAATATGGAGTAGTGGAAGCCTTTGAGGGTTGCTAAAGACTTTCTCCTATCAAAACCCATGTGAAGTTCAACACAATTGAATTCACACCTACATATAACTAAGCAAATCACCAATATATATAGGGATAGATAATAAACAGTAGTGAACACAATCTTCTGAAATGGGCAATCGTTTGACAAGACTTAATATTCTCTTTGTAACTTTTGTTTTATTATTGTTATATTAAATTCTAACTAATTTAAAGTCGTGTTAAAGGGGTTATTTAACAGAGTAAAACTCTTTTAATTGGTTTTTTTTTTTTTTTGTATTCATGAGACTTGAAACTGATCAAGACATTATATTAACAAGAGAATCAAGTCCCTTATCATTTAATAAATATTCATTCTCGATCAGTGCAGGGTTTGATTCCATCTTCGTTTTAGATAAGATTACTTTTTCTCCTATGGGAAAATAATAACAATTTTATGCATAATGAGTAGTCTAGAAGGAATTTTTGTAACTGTGCTGCTGCTGGTTTTTAAAAAAACAAGCTGTTTTTTATTTTATACTTCAATTATGAAAGCTTGAAAAAATTGAGGTGGTTAAGATCGATAATATATTAGCCCTTATTTCATCGGAGCATCATTTAATTTAACACCAAAATGAACTTGATCTAACTTTCATACTATAAGCATAATGCATTAGCCAGCTACTACCAAATAACTTGACACAAATTTCAAATCGCACGATCACCTATGTTTTGAATGTTTCTCCTCGAAAGACCTATACATATAAATATTTCAAGGCATCTGCATATGTAAACTCTTTGTTTGATTTGTAGTTTAATTACATCACTTATTAGATAGTGCTTCAGGACTGTTGCTGTTATATATATGCCCTATGGAGGAGTATTTGCACCATAACCAATTCTCCTTGGAATGCTATATGAAGACTTATAGCCTTTTGTGTTTGTGTGTGTATATATATATATTCTGGCTATATTATGTTATGTTCTGAAAGTTTTTTTTTTTATCCATAGAATTAAACATGATATCAAGAAATTTATAACACACTTTGTTCAATCAATTGAACTAGATCTCCTAGATTTCAAAAAGGCTTTTTATATGGGAAATATATATGTCCGGGTTATACTTTTGTGCTGGACTATTGGTACCTTTAGTCTTTACTCTCTTTAGTGTTAGAGGGGGTCTTATGCTTTAATATTTGTTATAGTTTTAATTTACATTACTTTGTATCAGATTTATTGAAGCTGGTCAGTGGTATTTCTTATACTATGGTCCAGTTTTCTTTCTTATTACAAAGTTCTTTTTGCCTATGTAAAAAAAATAAAAAAATAGCGCTTCAGGAAGCTAGCACAAGATGATCACATACGATGAGCTGGATCACTTGCCTTAAAATGCAAAGTGAAGCATACTTTTCTCTATTATATTATGAGATTATGTATGAAAGATTGATATGAAATCATGTCACATTTCACACTTTTTTAAAAGCTTAATTTGTGATGGATTTGCATTTTGTTTTTAACTTTCAAAACCAAACCAAAAATCATCCAAAGTTAAGAAATGTAATTTTCCTAGTTTTATTGCGAAGGCCCAAAGTTATGTTTCAAAGAATAAGTATTGTTATTTATATAATTTTCTTACAAACTTGCTTAAAAACAAATCTTACAAACTAAAAAATATTCACTAATGATTTGTCGTTTAGCTTCTCTTAATAGATTTCTTTATTAGAATTTGAACTATATCAGTATAGTCATTATAAGTTTAAACTAATAATAAAATATAATATTATACTATACTAATATGGTGTGTTATGAATTTTCTAAACTAAGAGATATTTTTTTTAATAAAATACTTAATTAATCAATTAATAAATAAATAATAATATATGACTTAGTAAAGTTTTTATAATGTACTTATAAAACAATAAATTTTACATGTTTTCTTTTAGACAAAAATTGTTTAATTAGGAGGAGCTGAAACCGTATTTTTTATTAAGAAAAAAGTATCGTATTTAGGATATGTTTGAGTAAGTTTCTCTAAAAATACTTCTAAAAGAAAAAATAAGAAAAAGAAAATGAGATGAATTTTCCTATAAGTAAAAATAAGTTCTCTATTAATTAATTTTTAAAAGCTCACCAATATAACTTTTTTAAAAGATGAGATGACATTTACAAATTAACTAATGAAAAACATATTTTAATTTATCAAATTTATTTTATTTATTTTCTTACTTAGAAAAGCTTACATCTAAACAAATTCATAAACTTTACTTATTGAGAAGATGGAAAAAGGGAAGTTTGAGAAATAAAAGTTGATTGTCATTCCAATATTATGCGTGCCACAAATTAAACTTCATTTATTATGGTTCTCCACGTTCCTAAATTAGGCATTTCCAGCCAAACCAAATCCAATATCCATGATATATATTCCCATTGACTTTTACACATCTATAATTATTTTCTATCTTCTTCCAAAGTATCTTGGGCATTAATATTTGGAATCTTGAATACTATAAATTAGTCCTAGTCATGTGACAACGCAGACAAAGATACGCTTTATCTATATAGTTTTGATTTCAAAGGTGACTTATTATTCATGTCAAGAGGCAAAGCAAAATTACCAACAAAAAAGTGAGATGTATATGATTATATGAACTGACGCCGCATTCCCTCTATAAGACGACCTTTAGTTGATTCTGTTTATCCCCTACTGAATTGGAATGTCAAAAGCCTAAATTATTAGTGCTACCTTTCCCTTTAATATGCATGCATGGAGACATTCCTTTTGGCTTTGCATTATCTTTAATTCTCAAAGTGGAAACCTAATATTTCGCATCTTGCTTGAAATTAATAGCTCAATCTTGGATAACTAAATTCAATCCCAACACGTGCTGAATATATTTTTTGATTAACTTTCTAAACCAAAAAAAGTAATATTAATTATTCTTTCGCTTCTATAAGACGTTTATTTATTTGGCACCATTGGCTTGGTGATCGGAGATTACTCATAGTCACTTATTCTTCTTTCCTGATTCGTATATATGGAACATAAAAAAAAAGTCGCGAAAAAACCATTATTTATAACATTGGCGAGAACTGTTTTTAAAGAAGTTATTTTCACATGTCTCGAGTACATACAAGAAAAAAAATACTATTGTATGCTGATGTAATATTATATAAATAAATTTTAACAAATTTCTTCTTATTTAATAAAATCATGTTTAAAGTATCTTTTATTAAATTATGTTATTTTATTTCTATGACTTTTTTTGTTATTCTTGATATCAAATTTTAATAAATGATAATTTTAGAAAATGAAAAGAAGATTAGTAACATTAAATAGTGTGAACTAACTTTCTTACTTAATGTAAAGTATGTTATTAGTATTTTTTTAATTTAAATTCCTCTTCAAAATTATGAAATTTTATTATTAAAATTTTAATTTATCAAAATTTTAATCAATTCATATCGAACCGGTTATGAAGACATTTATTGGCTGCCCGTGAATCTTATGCTTTTACTTCTATGTTTATCGTTGCTTTTGTCGTTGAGTGAACCTTTTGTCCCTGTTTATCATATTTCTTTAATCCTTTGGATTAGTTATTATTCATTTTAATCTTTTGGACATGCACGTGTTATTGGAATCAAGAAAAGGTTCGATGTTCATTGTTCACTATGCATGCGAGTCTGCGACTGTTGATGGACAACACATTTTTGTACAACAGTACTCCTAGGATTTATTTTCTCTTAAAGAATACTTTGAGCAATATAATATTTTTTTTTTGTGTGTGTGTTTGATATAGGAATCAAAGTGAAAAGGAAATTAATGTATTATTGGGAATATGAAACATGTATCGTATATTTTGTTTAATAATCAATGAAAAGGGAGCATAACTAAAGTGTCTATACTTTTTTCTCAATAAACCAGTAATAAATGAAATCAACTTTTAATGGTGATAAACTTGACATGTTTACAATATATATTAATATTTTAATAGAAAATTAAGATGATAAATTTCCCTTTAAGGAATTAATATAGTTTTAGTAAGAAACATATATTTTATGATATATATATATATATATATATATATATATATATCCTCTCAAGAGAAGGATGATATTTTTTATTTTTATTTTGATTTTCATGAGAAAGATGTTGGTTTTCATATATGGATAAATAATATTGCATTTGAATTGCATCTAAATCTTGGTTGTGGAACACCAACAAATCTAACTCCTCTTGCTGGTTCTATGAATGATATAGGTGCCCACTAGTATGTTTGTAGCAGAAGGTATGATGTATGATGTGACCTAGCTGAATGTGTTTGGAGATATCATCTCACGTACTCGACACATGTAGGGAGAGATGTTACTGTCTGTATATGCTTTGGGCCTTGTGAAGTTGCGGATTAGTGCGTCTACAGGGGTGGCTTTGATGGCAATATGTGTGTGGCTGATTATGATTATGATGACAAAATATTAATGGGGGAAGGAAGATTCGATCTGAGTGATCAAAATTGGTGTGGCTGAAAGCATACGTGGACATTTACTCCTTTGTAGAAAGTTAGTTTATCTGGAAAGGGGGTTTGGTGGATGAAACATTAGATAGGTGGTGCTGGATTGTATAATTTAAATTTTAAATTATTGTTAAGATTTGTTAGGTTGTTATATTTTGTTCAATATTTGAATAGAAATTAAGATTAGATTAATTTGTTATTATCTCATAATTTAATTTTAGCATTTTGTTGAATTTCTCTCTTATGTAATAACTTTTATGTTGAGGGAAAATACATGAAAGAGAATAGAAGAATGAATAAAAATAATTATTTATTCGTATCTGATTTTTAACATGGTATCAGAGTCATGGTATGAATGAGAATCATGGTATCCTCTTATTTTTTCAAAGTCTTTCTTCACATTTCCAAACTTATACCTCCTTCTATCTTATTATCCTTATCTTCAATGTATTTCACTTATACCTAATCATCTATCTCCTCCTTAACTTTCACCTTCTCCGATTCCTTTACAAATTATGATTATTTATTATTATTATTATCATAAATTTCATTTTTGCCTCGTATAATCTTTGCGATTTTGGTTCTGTTTTGAATCCTTCTCATATCCATTTGAAGGTCATTAATGTGAAGCTCGTTGTATTGTTCTGAGTTCTTCACAAACCAACCCCGAAGTCTATTGACATGAATATGTGATTGTTCCGAATCCATTCTCGTATCTCAATTCTCTCTGCACGTATTCTATTTGAAGGTCATTGATGTGAAGTCAGTTGCATTGTTCTGAATCTTCATAGACCATCCCTGAAGTTTATTGACATGAAGATGTTATTGTTCTGAATCTCTTCTCGTATTTCAATTTTATTTCACATAATCAAAGCACGTGGACTATCCTGAAGCACCTCTTGAACCTATTGCTGATAAAAGTCATTCCTGGAAGAGTGTTTGAAGAAGCAATTGATAAGTTGGGCATGACCGATATTATGCACCAACTTGAGGGGGAGTGTTGAATTGTATAATTTAAATTTCAAAATATTGTTAGAATTTATTAGGTTGTTACATTTTGTTATTATATTTCAATATTTGAATAGGAATTAAGATTAGATTAATTTCTTATTATCTCGTATTATTAGAATTTTGTTGAATTTTTCTATCTTATATAAGAACCTCATGTTAAAAGAGAATTGAAGAGTGAATGAAAACTCTACTTTTTAAAAATATGTTTATGTATATTTACTCATTTGTATTAATCTTCTTGGCGGATTGATTGTGTTTTCATAAGAAGCCGCACATGTGATTCATATACACTGTACATTAATATGAAAGGATAGCCACATTATATTATGATATGTATTTGATTATATGGTCATTGGAGTGAATTAGACGCTAAATATATAATTTAACTTTACTTATGGTTGCCAGCCCATGGATATTTTCTTAATAATCATTTTTTCGTGTGATAATTATCATTAGGTGATTTGATTCCTTACACAACTTATTAACTAAATTAATTAAAGTGATGACTTTTACTGGTTGAATCAACTCAAACTGAATTGGCACCAGCACATAAAGTTACAAAATAATGTTGCCTGATTATCTAGATTCCGCGCGTTCTCCATCAATATTATTTTTAATTTGTCATCTGTCCTTTTCAGAGAGAAAAACAACATAAAATGCTAAATTACGTACCCCATATAGCGTCCAGAAATTAAGCATTATGATAAGTAAAAGAATATGGATATCTAGGGAAAAGAGAGTTAAAGACTTGCACAGTAGTTCAGAGAATATTTTTTTTTGAGAGTTCAGAGAATTAATATATAATAATACTATAGGCATTCATGAAGAAGGGATATGAAAGCACTACGTCCCTAACTTGATAATGGCCATAAACATATGTTTTATTGATAATACATTAATTAAGCATTCTGACCAAACTGGGGCTGCTTGCCATTTTTAAATTCCTTCTTCTTTTTTTGTTGTTGTCATCTGACATTTGTTAAATTCTGTAAAGGGCGCTCTAAATTTTCCCGTACAAGTATGTCTGTATGTGCATATGGATTAATTTACTATCGCTGTTTTTTATGAGAATCAAGATTGTATGTTGTATTTTTCTTTTATCAGCAAAAAAAAGACATACTAGTATTTAATGAGAGGTATAAGGGTACCCAACCCATATACAAGTGTCCCAAATGTTACAGCGCTTTTATACAAAGTAAAGGTTCTAGACCATTCAAAAAAATAAAAGGAGAAACTCTTAACTTTAGTTGTTAACCGAAATCTAAATTATATCAAGTCCAACACTTCCTCAGCGTTTGGAGCCTCACTTTTAAAGATAATATTTTTTCTGTGTTACCATATATATAGTCCATATTGTAACAAATCAGACAACCCGCCGGGCTTAATTTTTATATTCCTTTAGCAATGTTGTAAAAAATGGTGGCTCTTACTCATCACTTATTACAACTTGAATCCCCAACCAAAAGATGAGACTAGATTTTGTAACATCCCGATTAAATCACGTTAGAATATTAGAATGAAAGAGATTTAGAGATTGTGCAAATATGAGACTATGAGACTGTACAACTGAGAATGACTTAAATGAATTAATTTGTATTATCTATACCAATAAGATGCATTTACTTTTCGGTAGCCTATCACTTAAGAATTTCATAGTTAAGTATGTTTGACTTAAATAAGTAATGAGATGAATGACCTTCTGGAAAGTTTTTGGAACATGTAAGTGAGAACAAAATACACTGAAAAATCACGTGTTTGTTTGTAGGGTCAGTCATTGATCCTAAAAACAAGTAAAACTGATATTCAAGATCTCAAAAATGGTTACTTATAAAGGATTTTCACCGGTGGAGGGTTCTGACCATCAACGATGTTGAGAAAATTATAATCACATGAAATGTCATAGTGTGAAAGTCGCCGAAAAATAAAAAATCAAGAATGTTATAGGTTTTCTCTAAGAGACCACAATATGATAAATGCATGTTGGCATGGGGTTGATTATTGTGTTAAGAGCGCCTATATATGTCCACTAAAGGAACTGTAAATTAACTGTAATTGATTTGTTAATAAGAAGAAAAAAAGCGAAAAAAAAGAGATATTTCAAAAGATATTGAGATTTTATTATTCAACACACAACATGGAAATATATAATAATTTAATCTTTTCAAAGTCCTTAATTATTAATGAGACATCAACATATAATATGGAATATTGGGTAAATGCGTGTAATGGTATTTTGTTAACTATCACTTAGGGTACATACTCTTAATAAGACTAAAGCTGAAGAGAAATTAAAGCCTTATACTTATAGAGGTAAGTATATCAGAGATTAAAAAATTTAGTTATTACAAGTAGAGTAGGACTGGCAATACTATCTAGGTTCAAAGCAATCACTAAGAGACGAGACTTTTTAAAAATAATTTACGAAAATAATTATAATTTCATTTTTTTCTTAACTTTTGAATTTATAAGAAAAAAGAATTTGACTAATCCAGAATTCGACCAAAAAGTAAAAAGATTTGATTAATAATTATTTTCCATCAATGTTCGAACTTAGATAATATCCGAATAATTCAACTTTAATTTCAACACATTAACCATTTGTATTCTCACTTGTTTAATTATCTCTCAAGTTCTTTGAAAAAAGAAAACAAATTACTTTTATATATATATATATATATATATATTACCATAATTCATTTAACACTTCCTTTTCCGTGATTAAATCCCCAATAATTTCATATATAATTATAGGACAATATACAATAACATTTTAGATATTTAATTACCATGCGATTTACATTGTTATAAAAGTGCTCTAACCTTTTATTATAGAGACAAGATTGTTGTAGAGGATCCAAACATTATATATATGAAGTGTGAGATACATGGAAGGAAAAAAGAAATACAAAGAGAATAAAAAATAAAAGATGAAAGAATTAGAAATATAATAGATAATGTATGTTACTAATCATTGTAATGAGAAAAAGAAGAGAAGAATACAAAAATGTAAAAAAAAAAAAAATAGTGCGACAAAATAAAGATTAATGATTTGAATGTAAAATGTGCCTAGGAATTTTGTGTAGAAATTAGAAGCACTAGAACCAAATTAAAACTTATTTTTAAAGCATCAGATTCATAGAATTTGATAATATTTCTTTTTGCCTCAGCCATGAAAAGCTCTCCGAATTCACATTGTCTTTCAAGGAAGTCGATAATCAACAATCTAGCTATACGTATCTGAATTCCGTTTATGTGTACATTAATGATAGCTAAATTTTATTTTCTAAACGGAACAATAAACTTGCTCATAGAAATTGAGAGTTTAAAAACAGCACTGCAACCTCCCGAGTGTTGGAGTTCTATATTGGTGGGTTAGAAAAAAAAAAGTACATATAAATGAGTAGATACACTTTGAGTTTGAGACATGGCCACTCAAATAACGAGTTGTGACATGTGTCTATATTCAAGCTGCACCCTAATGTACCAATCAGCCAGTTTTAATATGTGAAAATTCATGATTTCAAGGATACTCATATTGATCTTACATTCTTACTGCCAAAATCACTATCTCGGAGCATTTTTTAAACCTTATATATAGATGCACAAGATTTCCTTGACACAATATTAATTTTGACATATTGGTAGCCTGCATGATAGCATCTGATAAGCCATTCATAATATTTTAAATATGCATATAACATCCGTTATACATACATTAAATTAAGTTAGACATTATTTTCAATATATATTAAGGAAACAGTATCATCCATGTATAAACATGCATTAACGAGTCAGACAAGATTTTCAATATTGAAAGAAATAGAATCAACTCACGAATCATTCAAGTAATTTAGAATGCATTCCGAAGTTTTGAAGTTTGGGCAAAGGCTACCGATATTGCGTGTGTGCAGTATTGGAAGCCTTTGAACGAACTTGGAAACTTCATTTAATCGCCCTTCAAATATCGATATATATTGCCGTCTATGATTGTTATTTGTTATCTCAAATTTTTATGAGAAACCAGAGCTTCATTGGCTTTTTATAGACCCAATGAATCCCTTGTCCAACCGAACATATATTCCAAAATTACAATTCTAGCTCTTTGGCCCACAGCCCACAGGTTTTCAGATTCGATTCTCCATTAATTTCAAATTTTATCTTGTGAAAACACTAGAATAAAATTAGTTGTTATTGACTTTCTGAGGATATAGTAACCACTCACAAATTAAAATTAAAATGACATTTTTTTTTAATTTTAAAGAGAAAATAACACACATGTTTCTAATAAAATGATTAATCATCAGAAGTGAGATAAAACACAATATAGTAGTCACTACAAGAAACGTTAGTTTTAGAGTTGGAACATCAGCCTCGGCATCATAATGCTATTAGCCTCAACTAGACTAACACAAGATGGAAACAACAATTTTTTTATTTAAATAATAAATAATTAACGTTAGCTTTAGCAAATGCTATCCACCTTGGGTGAATGTTATTGTTCAGTGGGATTTTCATACCTCCGAACACGGTGAACGATTCAAGTGATGATGGTGACTCCAACAACCATCAGCAACACAGCTTCCAGTGAACAACATGACCAATGCAGCATACACTTGCATAAACACTTAATTTGATTTCAAAGTCAAAAGGTGTAAAAAATATATAAAATGAGCTTACATGAACGGATACTCAATCCCTTACATAGAGTTTCACTCTCGCCATTTACCTTCAAGTGTTTCTCCCTCTCTTACCCTAAATAGTTTTCATCTTTTATTACAACAAAAACCAAACCAACAACATAAAGCCTAGACCACTTGTGTCTCTTGATACTCTGTCGTTACCCTAGTAGCATCACAATGCATTATGATGCAACCTTTGGAGTTGTAAGTCTTCCTAAATTAAGTCATGATTTGAGTACCATCCGATTATAGAGCCTTCTTTCTTCCACTATTTCAATGATAATGATTTCTTCTAGTATTGGTAAAATGATCTGACCCAATGGGTTAGTCCACAATTAAGGCTAGAATGGGCTAAAAAAAAGTTAATAAGATAGAAATGATTCTTTTTTTTACCTAGTTTTCATTCAGTCCGACAAACCAAATAAACTCAGGCCACAAGTTAACCCAATTAGTGGCTTATTGACATAATTTTAAATTTTAAATTATAATTTATATTTTTTCAAAAAGATAAAAACATATTCATTAAACATAAAAATAATTGTCCACAAGAAGTAACAATCTCAAAACAATATTATTAATTTGAGTATTCATTAAACATAATTTAAGTGACTTTGTCAATACTTATTAAGTGGAATAAATGTATAATAAATATTTTTTTGCCTTTGGTATTTTTTATATATTTCTTTTTACATAAAATTAATTTTTTAATCTTTTTATTAATTTATAAATTGGTTCTAATATATCCGGTGGCCAGACAGTCCAACATAGAACTAAGCCTAAGAAATTTCTGCACGTAAGAATATGGATCGTGCCTAGGCCAATCCATTTTTAGTGTGAATTCATTTTTAGTGTGTGGTCTGATGGGCTGGTCTGACCCAACCATTTTGTCAGGGCTTTTTTATATTGAATTTTTTAGTCTTGTAATGTGACATATTTTGTAAGTGTGTTGGGTGAATTAATTTAATTTAATTTTTTTGCATGAAAATGTTATTTTAGATTCTTAAATGTGGCACCTAGCTTCCAATAATGCTGTACCTAAATATATTTTTTTGTCTTCTTGTAGTCTGTGTCATATAACTTACAAAAAAAAAAAAATACTCAACTGTACTTATTTTACCTAATAAGTGTTACTTTAAAAATTATTTTAAGTCAAACACTTAATATGTTAAGACTAAGAAATACATCACAAAGTACAAGACTTTTAATTACCAATTTAATTTAATTTTGGCAATCTAACAGTGGTGGTTGAATAAAGGTCGGAGAAGAAGAAACCATTGGGATTATGAGGGTGAAACTTCACGAAAGGGACTAACGATCCATGTAGGACTATTAGAGACAACGTCCAAACATGGTATAACGATTAGACTAAATAGGGACAATTGTATATATAGGAATTGATTTAATAATGTTTTAAGTAAAAGAATCAAATTGAGAATGTATTATACACGTATAGGGATCAAATTAAGAATATCTTATACATAATTCAGATTGGAATGCAGCTAGGAGAAACTCGAATGACATGCACTCATCGAACGACAATAGATCAACACGAACGAAGCTGGATGCCACCACCAACTGGTTTCCTCAAATGCAATTTGGATGCTGCAATTTTCAAAGAGATGAATTCCTTTGGAGTTGGACTTTGTATCAGATGTGATCATGGAAACTTTATAAAAGCAAAGACAGAAATTTTCAAAGGTATCCCAACACCAACAGAAGCTGAAAGTTGGGATTTGCTCTGTGCTATCCAATGGATCATGCAACTGGGACTCAGTAATGTAATATATTCGAGAGTGATTACAAGACTGTGGTAGAGACTTTTAATCATGTTTCAAATGGTGTAGCTAATTTGCACGTTATATATCTTGACAAATGTAGAGTAAATTTTTTTAAAATTCCAAACTCTAAGATGAATTTTGTTAGGGAACGAGTTAATTATGTTGTTCATTTACTTGTTAGGATATCAACATTTGTTACTTGTAGTCAAGTTTATGATTCTATTTCCAATTGTATTCAACATTTGATATTGAATGAAATATCGTAAGTGTTCTTTCCTTAAAAAAAGACCAAATTAACAATGTACGGGGTTACGGGCTATTAGTTAGAGACAACTTCCGATTATATAAATATTGATTTAATATTTCTTTATATATAAGAATAAATTAAGAATATGTTATGTGTGTAAGACTAAAATTAATGTGTTAAAAGAAAAGAAAAAAGTACGCATAAAAAAATAAATCCCACTTTAATCTTAAAACTCGATCTAATTAATAAAAAATTCAAAAACCCGCATAAACTCACTATTGGTGATACTTGAGCCTCTTTGCAGAATTAATCAGCGAACACACTTCGATCATTTCATGAGACAAAATTGTAATTGTACTTTTCTAATATATATTGTCGATAGGTATCGTCGGAAGCAAATTTATATTGTGGAACTTGTATGGGTTGACAGGCTTTATCTTATTTGGATCAGAATCTCTTTACCGGCCATTAGCATACCTTATGCTAACCTCTTGTTATCTTTTAATGAAATTTATTTTTCCTAAAAAAATATCAATAGACACTTCAAATATTCGACATATATCGAATTAAAATTGTTTAGAATTTTAAATTTCAATTTTAATTCTACTTAAAAAAAAAGGGTTCAGAATCATAATTCATATGTTGAGTTGTACAAAAATTAAAGCATAAAATTATAAATGAGTTGAAGTGTCAATTTTATTTTCACACCTCTGATTAAGAATAATAATGGGCTGGTTTATTAGTCTAAGTTTGAGTACAAAAAATATTTAAAAGTAATGGAAGAAAAAGGTACAGTAATAGTTATGGGAGTAGTGATAATACATACGTAAGGATGATGGTGATGACAGTATCTGCAATAGGGGTGGCAATAGAGAGCAAGATAATGGTGGTGGTAATAATATATTGTGGGAACAAAAGGGTATAAGACTATTAGTAATTAATAACGGTAATATATAGTAATGGTGATGGTGGTAGTAATTAATAGCGATGGTAATAGTCACCACCGCAACAACCTTGCTGGTAGAGACGAGGCAAATGGCAAATTTAATTAAATGATGATAATAGCGACAGTGAGTGGTGTTGGTGATCATAGTAGTGGCCAAATGTACCCTAGAAAATGTTACTGTGGTCGGCAGAGTAAATGATGGTATTGACTGCGATAGCAACGTACATGGAGCTAGCCTGCCTGCTAGATGATCATTTTAAGCGCCAACTGCAAAAAAGGTATTCATTTAGCTTCAAAATGGGCTTGCTTCATTACATTAAATTATAACAAATTCCACAACTAAAGTATTAAAAACTCAGTAAGGTAGGAACAAGACATCAAATACTAATTAATCATTGAAACATACTTAAATGGGCTAAACAGACATCTTAAATTGTGGAAAGAGAAAATATATGTTTAAATGGCACTTATCAGAATGGAAGTAATCAAAAAGTAAAGAAATAGGAATGTAAACTGTTGAAAAGAAAATTTGAAAGTATAGTAAATTAATGCAGAAAATGTAAAGACTTTTATTCAAATGAGTGATTAGAAACATATACCCGACTCATAAAAAATCATTGATGTGTTGTGAAAGTACAAACTACAAAGTGTCTCGTATAAGTGTTTCAACAACTAAAAATGAAATACAAATGTCTTATATTTGTATATTTTCACGACAAACAGTGGAAAAATCCTATATAGCCACATGTAAATAGACTCTAAGATTTTGATATTTTGTCTTCATCATCATTCATGATTATCATAACTGCAAATAACTTCCTTGTAATTGAAATCCAAAACTTAACTATTTTGACATTTTCGAATATTACCTTCTTGATTCCGATTTCAAACTTAATCCTGGAATTTTACATATCTCATAAGTATTAATTTCTCAAATTGACTTCTGACTTCGATTCAAAGCATTGTCTTAAAAAAAAAAAATAGACTAACAGGATATTTTGTTTTTTGGTTTTTACTTTTTTTTTTTATTAATTGTATATATTTGCCATTCTTTTTATAAAAAAATTATTTGGTATAAGTTGTTAATTTTTTGAATATTTTTTGTCAAACTTTTATTTCCATTTTATAAGTTGTATTTTTTTTAAAATTCGTAATTCATCATTGAAATTCTATTATTATTTTTTTTCCTAAGATTTTCTACTTTAATCTTGTCAGTCCCTAAAGAATATGATATTTATCTAAACTTTTTTTTTTCTTCTTAATATTCAATCATACAAAATAGTATTACATCCACATTTTTCTAAATGAAAATAAAAGAAAAACAAAAATATTGCATGATTGAGATATTTTTTTCTAGACTGGATTTCCATTTTCTTAAAAAAATTTAATCATTCTATAAAAAATTAAAATTATTTTGTTGTTAATAAAATTTGTGTTTAACTCATAATTTATGGAATTACACTATCATTCGATCAATAAAACATCCTAAACATAAAAAACAAATAGCCCAAAAAAATCACCTCCAAAATTTTTTTAAAGGAATTAATTAATTCCTATAACAAATATTTTTTTAAAATATACAATTATAAAATTAAAAATTAAAATAAGATTAAAAAATTCTTGAAAAACAAAGTAAATGAATATAAAATTGAAAAAAAATGGCCCATTAAGAAATCGGTTGGAACCAATTTCTCAATGTAAAAAACAAGAATAAAAAGAAAGTGAGGATGAGAAATCCTTTTGGGGGAACCAATTTCTCACCAAAAACAATTATTTGTATCACTTAGGTAAATAATTTTCAACTTGTATTATTCAAGTAATTTTTGTATTTTTTTGTATTTATGCGATAAAAAAGTCAAAAATTTTCTAAGTGGACAACAACAATATTAGCAAAATAAAAAAATGCAAGTAATTGGGTTGTTTATAATTAATTCAACTCCCAAAAAATATTATGTTTATTAATGAGTGATTATCTTTAGGGTAAACAGTCATTGTCATTTTCGTCTCTGAATGTGTAGATCGCTGACAAATTTATCTATGAAAGAAAATTCAAATTTTAGTCTCTGAAAGTGAAAAAGTGCAACAAATTCACTCATATGTTAACTTTCAACTGTTAATGAAAGAATCTACGTGGCACATTCAGAGACGAAAATAGTTATTTATCCAAAATATAATTTAATTTTCATCTTCCTCATTTTTTTAATTGTAACAAATATAATATTACAATAAACACTTAAAAAAATAGAAGAGTAAGCATAAATTAGAATAAACATAATCTTAATTAATAAGTATAATTTGTTTGTCGCTATGAAATTTCTATTGTGACAACATTAGATAGTGACAAAATCAAGTTGAATCTCATTTTTTTTGTAAGGATTAACTTAATAGTTGTGCATTTTTGTTTGAGACGCATATTTTTTGTAAGGTACTGTCAAATAATAAATTTTAGAGTAATAAACAAAATATGTTTATTAATCAATATTATGTTTATTATTATGTTTATTCTAACTTATGTTTGTTTTCCTATTTTTTAAGTATTTATTGCAATGTTGTGCTTGCAATGATTAAAAAGGGAGAAATGTGAAGATTAAATTATATTTTGAGTAAATAATCATTTTGGTCATTGAATGTGTAAAGCGCTGACGAATTCGTCCCTGAATATGTCATGTATACTCTTTCATTAACGGTAACAGATTGATAGATTTGTCTCACTTTTTTCACTTTTAGGAACTAGAATTTGAATTTTCTTCTTTTGAAGACGAATTTGTCAATACACTATAAACAAAAATGTCTATTTACCCTTCTCTTTAAAATAAAACTATTTCAAACAAGTCTATGGCTGAACGAAGTTATAGGTTGTTGAACAAAAATAATAATGAAGATATACAAGTTTATATTTATTCACATTATATTGACATGCAGCTAATAACTAACATATAGCTGTTGAATGTACCATTTATCTATTAGTAGGATATAACTAAGAACAATAAGCAAGAACAATAATAGTAAACAGGAAAACTTATAACTCATGGCGGTAACTCAATTAGCAACTCAGGTTGAATTTATGGAGAATGATTTAGATTCAATTTCAACAGAATATATGTTTAGAGAGGAATGAAATTTTTTAAGTATAACTAAGTTTCGATAAAGAATTAATCTCATAATCAGTCTAAAAAATTGAAGTTTATAGGATATATTATTGGGGAGCCTATAGTCTACCAAATAAAAAAACATGAACACTTTTATTAATTAAATATATGAATCTTTTTGAGGGATTAGTGGAGGAATTAAATATATTAAGATCTATATAATAGAAAATGGTCACATTAGTTTTTCCATACATATACTCACCCACATGCAAGCATCGATCGAAACCTTGTTGCAGTGATGTTTGGATGGTCTCTCTGATTGATAAAACAATCCAAATATAAAGAATAAAGCCTTCAATAACCCTTTTCGGCGACCGCTACTCCATGTTTCTTCGAATTGAATCGATATGAAACACAGTGTGACAGAAGTCTTTGAGGGTTTCAGAAGACAGTTTCTCTACAATAGCCAATAAAATGTTGCAATGGAGGCCTTCGAGAGAAATTGGAAACTTCTCCCTTAGGAACCATTCACGTAATTTATTACCACATTACGAAAACTAAGGTTTAGTGGCCTTATATATAGAGAAGGTTTGTCCCTTCGCCTCATGATAAAAAAAAAAACAAAAAGAATCATATTTTCCCCATGCATTTAGTGGTGTTCCCTGTCATTTAAAATGGATCGAATTCCATGTATAACACTACCATAATAATATTAAAATTCCTATTTTTTCAGATAAGATTCTTTCGCTAATCCTAGAAATAGCAACAAAAAAATGTACAAATACGAAAACATATGAAAAAGCATAATGATCGAATTACTGTTTCTAATTAGTGAGAGGCAATGCATGCATGAGAAGGATTGTTTGATTCTCGGAATCGAATTAAGTTCTAGCTTGTTGACAACGTTGGAAACTGAGAATATAGAAAAGATGGAATCTATATCAGAGATAGTTGTGTCCAGAATTTCCAAATTATGCTGTGGAAGATTAACTAGCTAGCCGCCAGGATTGAATGTGAGCATCGCAATTTTATTAGAATATCTCAAAGTGTAATAGCCTAATAGGCCACTATTCACTTTAGAGAAGACTTAAAGAGTCAAATTAAAAAATTGTTAGTTACTTTCACTTTACATTTATTCTGCATAATGTTTCTGGTGCATATAATTTTTCATATGGCATTTCATCATTCAAAATTAAAAGATGCAAACTATTGTTGGTTACATTTTCAATTTTTCACTTTACTTGTGTTATCGGAACTTTTCAAATTCTTTTACTTAGATTATAAATTTGAATAATATATATTAGATAAAAACTACTTTATTGTATGAAACTAAGCAACATAAAAAAAATTCAAGTATAATTTTTAGTTATTATTAATTATATTATTGCTTTATAACTTTTTTTTACAGCATTGCATTATAACTTTATTCAATTCTAGTTTAAATAATTATTTTATCTATATACATAACACTCATTTTCAAATATTTGATTTAATACGAAACAGTTTAAAATTTAGCCTTTCTGGGTACAATCGTTTCACTTTTTGTGCATTTAAACTAGAGCGTTGACATGAGGTTTTGGCGTAGGTCCTAATTTTTAATTGTTTGATATGGTCCTCCTATAAATAAGTACTATTAAATAAAAAAAATACATTTATATATATCTTAAAAATATAAAAAGGCATTCAATAACTACATAATGTGGAAAGCAATAAAGGCACCACAACCTAATACATTTATTACAATTATGACAATTATTATCCTCCTGTTAGGATAGGCTATAAGATGTTGAAATATTTCATAAAATTAAAGTGTTAAAAAATTATATAGATTGAAGTTGATATTTGTATTATTATTTTTATTATAAATAATTAGATGTTGACACATGGATAAATAGTATTTATTGATTAGTATTAATTAGTTTTATATAAATGTATTCTCTTTTAAGAAATCAATCAAAGGAAAATGAATAAAATTGTTTCGCTTTTATCTTTTTTATTGTTTTTTATAGTCTTTAATGGTGTTTTTCTTAGGAGTAGAGTAATATAGTTTTCTGCTCACTTTGTGAAAGGAATGAAAGAAATTTTAATTGTTAATATGAAATTAATTAACAGTTGATATTAGTTATAAATGCCTAACAAATTATAAATGTGTTAAAATATCAATATTTTAGCTGATTTTTTTATTTAATTATAACTAAAATTGCTTATTTTACTTACTCTTACTCATTTAGATGAGTTAAAGCTAAGATCATTTCCATCTTCCAGTATATGTGAAGATGGTGACCCATAGACCGTAGTGACAATGGTAGGGATGTGAAACAAATTATTCTTTGGGGTTATAATTAAAATTTTCAAAAGCTTTCTACCTAAATTCTTTTAAAGGTTCAACTAGTCCATTTTAACCTTCTATTATTTTTTTATTAATATATCAACAATAATCCTTAACTATAATAAACTGTTTATAATGAGAACAAATTTCACCTTTTCTTTAATTTTTTTTCCCGCCGAACAATAATTCTACCTATTTTGTTTATTTTTTACATTAAAATTAAATTATTCTGACTTACTCCCTCCAGTATTAAATATAAGAAAAAAATATTTTTTTATTGATTTCAAATATAAAAAAAATTATAACTAATTTATCTTATTTAATGTTACTATTTGTAGAATATCCTTTATATTTGATTGAGATGTTAGTTTCAATGATTATTTTTTACTCTTAATAAGAATTAAGTTTCAATGAATGTTAATTAAGTTGAAAAAAAATTAATTGAGATGGATGTAATTAAATGTGATTAACTAACTTTTTTAATTAAAAAAATTTATTTTTTCTTATATTTAACACCAGATGAAAT
>PYAF01000602.1:2331385-2347576 GCA_007407185.1 Glycine tomentella
TAGCAAGATTAATCATACTAATTTTAATTCAAAAAAGTTAGAATTTATTTATTTTGAATTTTTTTTCGTAATTTTTTCAGTTAGAAAGTGTTTTTTTTTTGTATAATTATTTTAATACAATTAAATATACTTGAAATTTGAGACTCAAGTTAATCTAATTACGTATTTTATATTATAAATTTATAACAATTTTTTTAGTATAGACACACACACGAAAGATTTGATTTTGTGAGAATAACAAATACACTTAAATACCCATGGAACTGTATAAAAAAACACATGAAAAAAAATGAATTCCATCTAAAAAGTAAGACTGGCTGACTAGTTGCTTGTTTGAGTGTTTCCTATCCAATGCTAATGAATTCCATTACGTAGTAAAATACCCACTCAGGTAAAGCTGATCTCACCAGTATCTTTGACCTCATATAGTTGAAAGTAGAAATTGGAACCAGAACAGGCAAGATGCACGCTGAATAAAGAAAGGAAACATGTCAAACAAGATTTATTCACTAAGCTTTGACTGCAACTTGTTACTCATCCATTACCAAAAAAAATAAGTTCGGCATCTAATTTTAAATTTTCAAAGGCTAGCTTATATCCTGTCTATAAAATTGTATTGCATTAATATCAAGCAAAACATTACATTACATGTTTCTGATGAGAGGTCCAAAGAGTTGTTATAAGGGTACCTTCTTAATTTGAAGTTGGTGGCTGGTGCCGTTAGTATCTGTCTTATATAATCCTAGATCAATAATCTTTCAATTCGATCAGAAGGAAAATTTATAAATATTGACCTTAACCGTAACCAGCAATGTCACTCAGCAAACAATGAAGCGTGATGAGAGTTGAGAATGCTGCCTTTTTGTCTTCTTCTTAGAATAAAAGCAACAGACTTCAAAATTGTCAGCAAACAGATCACCAGTAATTATATATATATATAGAGCTGGAAACTGAACTCTGGAGTTTATATTTAGCTACAAGATTGAAGTTGAGCAGGAACTCCAATATAACTGCAACAGAACAATATTATAAAAATTGATTCAAATTAAATAGTCGTGTATACAGTCACAACTATATTTGGCTAAAAAATATTGTAGAAATTTCAGATGATAAAAACATGAGCAGTACTTGCCTTTAATGAACCTCCAGCATCCACTACTACTTGTTTCAGCATATATTAAATCGACAGAAACATGCAGTAGTGGAAGCCTTTGAGGCCACTAAAAAACATGCTCTATGTACAACTCCATGCATAGACCTATAAGAAACTTGTTTATTTCTCGGTCAATTGCACCTTATACCTTAATCTGAAAGGCTGCATGTTTAGTAGTCCATATTTATAGTGTGATAAGGCACATGATGAAAATCAATCACAATTTGCCAAAGAAAATTCTTTTACTCTCTTTGCTGAGGTTTGATTCGCCAAATTTAGGATATGATTACTTTTTGGATAGCGAATAATGAACTTCAATGTCTCAAGAAACCTTCATTGTTTAAAATGACAGCTCAACTAAATTCCACAAAGATAGAGATATATAGTGCTCGTTTACTTCTAATTGAATGTTGCCACAAAAGGGAAAATGGCA
Source organism: Glycine tomentella (assembly GCA_007407185.1). Lineage (NCBI taxonomy): Eukaryota > Viridiplantae > Streptophyta > Magnoliopsida > Fabales > Fabaceae > Glycine > Glycine tomentella. The sequence goes on from PYAF01000602.1 coordinate 2,332,972, forward strand.
TCTTCTGCATGAAATCTTATCTCCAGTGTACACAACTCGTGGAGAATAGATTAAAAAAATGACTTTAATGAGAAAAGGAATATTACAAACAGAAGCCGTTCATCCAATGCCCACATAAGTCAAAACAGATTGAAGATAATTACAAAATGCCACCAATTATATAACTTTTGCAGATCCGATTCATGAAATGATTTGATAATGGACCATTTAGCAGACCACAGTGACAAGCCATGAGTCAACAATAAAGAGACAGTACCAGCAACATTAGGGTTTTTCAAACCAAATTTAGTTAATATATATATATATATATATATATGTGTGTGTGTGTGTTTTTACCTAAATTACCCTATGTGAGATAATATATAATTGTCCGACCAACATGGGCCATGTAACCATGTGATAGTTTTGGGTTCCTTTTTTTCTTAATTTTGGTATGCATCAACACCATATCTTTTTGCATCTCTCTATATTGTAGTGGTTTGACTTTTTGGTACACCTTCTGGCGTCTGCTGAATTAGGTGTAAAAAGAATATAAGTCTGACCAACGCATGAAAATTAAATAGAGATCGCATAAATTAAAGAGTGATAGATTTATGAGGAACTTGTATTTTTGGAATCTACTTTAATTAAGTTTTATATCCTTAATTTGGTGATATCTTGAGGTGGTCGTTTGAGATTATCATCAATCCAAAATTTTATCACACTTAAATCACAATTAATTTAAATCAAATTAGATTTTTTTATTAAAAAAAAAGTCTTTGAACTATTAGTTTTTATTTATAGAAAATGAAAATAAAATCTTATTTAGATAGAGTAAAAATCGAAATCTCTACTACTTCAAGTCTTAAATAAACCAACAAATGTCGGTTCTTTTCTTATGCTTTGATTTGCTACGAGCATCTTGGCCCCGTTTCAACTTCTAAGGAAACCAAAGGTCAGATGCTGTAGGATGCTCTTAATTCACACCATTCTTTGAGTTCGAGGCAACATATTTAATTAAAAACAAAGAATTTATTTAGTTTCTTCAAGTTCAAGTGACTTGATGTATATTTAATAATTTAATAATTTTTGTACAAACATAAAAAAATTCGTTCTAATTATTTATATTATTTAATAATCTCTTATGAGTTTTCAATTTCAATTTCACAATGTTTTAATATAAATTAATAATTTTTTAAACATTGAAATATATGTTTTACAGTGCAATTAGGTATACAAGTTTGTAGATAGTTCAAAAATAGAGATTGATGTTGTATAATTTCCGTTTTTAGTTGATAGATATCTTTTATTTGATAAAGATATAATCTTTATTAAATATCTTTTATTTGATAAGATATAATCTTTATTAGATATCTTTTATTTGATAAGATATAATCTTGTTTGATTTGATGGCTTAGGCCCAGCCCATTTCATCCTATAAATATATGAGTAAGGGTAGAGGCAAAACACACAGAAATTTGAGAGCCTCAAGTGACAGTCTTGAGTGTCATATTTGAGCAAGCCTCTGTGCTTGCATATTTGAGAGATTCTTAGAGAGTTTGAGTGAAACACTCTAGGTTTCGTTTGAGTGACCACCATTGTTGGAGAGGTTGAGTATACCACCACTTTGGTGTGTTTTTGATTCATTGTAACACATATTTGTTATAGTGGATTTTGATATTGGACTAGGTCCCGTGAGTTTTTCTTTTCTCACATTGAGGAAGGTTTTCTCACGTAAAATAAATTCTGATTGTCTCTCTCACTCCTCTTTTGATTTTCGCTTCCGCATTTGATTTGATATTTGAGGGTCCGAGATTACCCAACAATCGTATCAGAGCCCAGGTTCGAGGGTTCTGAAGGAGCCGAGATGGAGACCAGTGGCATAACTCACGACGGAGATATGTTCAAGTTGACCACAGATAACTTCAACTATTGGAGGTCGATGATGGAGGATCATCTTATCTGCAAGGATTTATATGATCCCATTGTTCTTGAAGAAAAGCCAACTGGGAAGTCGGACAAGGATTGGGAGATCCTGAGTCGGAAGACCGTGGCCACGATCAGGAAATATATCGACAAAAGCCTCTTTGAGTACGTGTCCGAGTTCACTAACGCGTACGAATTGTGGAACAAGTTAGAATCCATGATTCAGAAGAAGACTCCCAGGAACAAAGCACACCTAGTTCGCCGGCTTGTGAAGCTAGAATACAAGGACGACATGAGTATGATTGAGCACCTCAACACCTACAAAGGGATTGTGAATCAACTGTCCAAAGCCAACATGAAGATCAATGACGAGATGCAGGCTTTGTTGTTGCTGAGTTCGCTACCGGAAAGCTGGGATACTTTGGTGGTGACTTTGAGCAACTCGGTTCCAGAAGGAAAACTAACGATGGATGCTGTGACAGACAGTCTCCTGAATGAAGAAGACAGGAGAAGAGAACGAGATGTATTCAGCACGTTTGAGGCTAACGTTGTTGAGAATCGAGGAAAGACCGACTCCCGGGGTCGTGGCAAGAGTCGAGGTGGACGAGATACGTCCAGAGGCCGGACTAGGCCAAAACATGATTTGAAGTGCTTCTACTGTGGGAAGGTAGGACACAAGAGGCCGGACTGCTGGGCCTTGCAAAATGATGAACAGAATGGCTGCGTGAAGCCAGATCAGATTGTTCCCCAGAAGAAGAATGATACGAGTACTACAGCTATGTCTACTAACCCGAATACCGAGATATTCCTCCTCAGTGAGGAAATGTTGAACATAGCCCATGATGACTGCACCTGGATTGTTGATTCCGGTGCCTCGTTCCACGTCACCCCACATGAGGGATTCTTCTCCGCTTACAGGAAGGGAGATTATGGTGTCGTGAAGATGGAAAATCAGGTGACCAGCAAGATTGTTGGTGTTGGTGATGTAATCCTGACCACAAATATCGGGTGCCGACTTCTGTTGAAAGATGTGAGGCATGTACCTGACATGCATTTAAATTTAATCTCGGTAGATAAGCTTGATGACGCTGGGTTGGTAAACTACTTCGAAGAAAGTATATGAAAGCTGGCCAAGGGAAATTTGGTTATGGCTCGTGGAAAGAAAGATGGTTCCTTGTATGTGATGCAAGGAAAGACAATTGGTGAAGAAACCAATTTTGTCCGAGATGGATATTGCCTGGAGTTGTGGCACAAGCGTCTTGGCCACATGAGTGAGAAAGGACTCCAGATGTTGAGTAAGAAAGAACTATTGACCGGGTTGAATGGCCAAGTACTGGAAAGTTGCTTGCACTGCCTAGCTGGAAAACAGCACCGGGTTTCGTTTGTGAGACCGGATCAGTTCAAATGACGCAAGAGGATTCTTGACCTCGTCCATACAGATGTATGCTCCATGACCAAGAGATCACTCGGTGGAGCTCTGTATTTTGTTTCTTTCGTTGATAATCATTCCCGCAAAGTGTGGGTTTATTTGATGAAGACCAAAGACCAGGTACTCCAATGATTCAAAGAATTCCACGCGATGGTGGAAAGGGAGACTGGCAAGAAGTTGAAAGTGGTTCGATCTGATAATGATGGTGAGTATTGCGGTCCCTTTGATGCTTATTGTAAACAAGCCGGGATCCGATTTGAGAAGACGCCTCCCAAGACTCCGCAGTTAAATGGACTTGCCGAGATGATGAACCGGACTATTGAAGAAAAGGTCCGAAGTATGCTATCCAATGCTCGATTGTCGAAAGCATATTAGGGAGAAGCCGTCAGAACAGCAGTTGACTTGATTAATTTGTCACCATCAAGACCACTTGAAGAAGACATTCCTGAAGAAGTCTGGACAGGTCGGAAAGCGACCTATGATCACCTAAAGTTGTTTGGATACTGAGCTTTAGTGAATATCCCTAAAGATGAAAGGGCAAAGCTCGATGAGAAGACGAAGGAATGCATCTACCTCGGTTCGCCGAAAACCGAGTTTGGGTTCAAACTGTGGGATCCTATCAAGAAGAAGATAGTGAGAAGCCGAGATGTGATCTTTCATGAAGATGAGACTCTTCATGATATCTCGAAGCCCCAAGACTGGGTTACTGTCAAATGTGAAGAACCCGTCCCTCTTGTGCAAACTGAAGCAGGGGGAGAAACTGATGATGATTTCCAGCAAGAAGCTGATGAGGACCGAGATATTGAGGTCCGAGTTGATGAAGAGAACCGGGGTGATGAACCGAGTTCTCCAGCGGCTGAAGAAGAACAGCCGAGATACCCCAAGAAGGAAATGCAGGACGTGATGAATTCCCTGCATGAAAACCAGACTTATGAGTTGGCCGAGATGCAAGGCTACTCGGATGCCGACTTAGGGGGAGATTCCGACTCGAGAAAATCGACGACGGGATATTTGATGAGATTTGTTGGAGGAGCAGTCTCTTGGCAATCAAAATTGCAGAAGTGTATGACACTATGGACGACTGAGGCCGAGTACGTTGCAAAGTACAGGGCAAAGTGCACACCGATTTGAACTGGTCCGATATGATGACCAAGTCGGTACCAGCATGGAAATTTGAAGATTGCTATGAAGGAGCCGAGCTGATGAATTTGGCACATTGAAGCCAAGAAAGAAGGTCGGGATGTTGAAGTTGAAGAAACCCGGTCTCACTGAAAAACGGAAGAGGGAGATTTGTTGGATAATTTCTGTTTTTAGTTGATAGATATCTTTTATTTGATAAGATATAATTTTTATTAGATATCTTTTATTTGATAAGATATAATCTTATTTGATTTGATGGCTTAGGCCCAGCCCATTTCATCCTATAAATAGATGAGTAAGGGTGGAGGCAAAACACACAGAAATTTGAGAGCCTCAAGTGACAGTCTTGAGTATCATATTTGAGCAAGCCTCTATGCTTGCATATTTGAGAGATTCTTAGAGAGTTTGAGTGAAACACTCTAGGTTTCGTTTGAGTGACCACCATTGTTAGAGAGGTTGAGTATACCACCACTTTGGTGTGTTTTTGATTCATTGTAACCCATATTTGTTATAGTGGATTTTGATACTGGACTAGGTCCCGTAAGTTTTTCTTTTCTCACATTGAGGAAAGTTTTCTCACGTAAAACAAATTCTGATTGTCTCTCTCGCTCCTCTTTTAATTTCCACTTCCACATTTGATTTGATATTTGAGGGTCCGAGATTACCCAACAGACCTCACATGATTTTAGACCATATAATATATATTTTTCATGTGAAGACTATAGACACACGGTCTTCCCAAAAGTCATATAATAATATTAGTCAGAACTATAACTGGTAAAATGAACTCTGGAGTTTAATTATGTATTTTGTTGCAAGTGTAATATCGTAATTGAGATTTGAACTCCAATAACTGCAATACAATAACACATAACGAATTCAAACACTTACAGTATCACTCACAAGGATGATAAAAATACATGAGGAGTTCCTTTGGTGAACCCCCAGCAGCTTTCACGCCTTCATGTTTATCGATAATGAATCGATAAAAAATGAAGAAGTCTTTGAGGGTCACTAAAAGCATCCTTTATTCAAACTTGTGATATTATTAGCCATTAACTTCATGGCTAAGATTGATAGATAATGATTATGAAAATAAAGCACTATTTACTGAAGAATAGTTAGTTGTGTTTCCTAGCTAAATTCTCTTACTTTCTCTGTTTGTGGTTCTGATTCGCCATATTTAGATGTGTTTACTTTTCTATATCACGAATCATGTATGGCCCCAGAACCTACTTTGTTCAGAATTACAGTTCAGCTCAATTCCACCAATGCAAAGATGGTGCTTTGTTTGTTTCTAACAGAATGTTACCAAAGTGGCAACATGACATCTTTTGCATGAATTATTATTCTTATCTGCAGTTGACAATCAATAGCTGAGAAAAATGTGCATTTGAGTTAATATATATTAATTTGCAACTTGATGATTCGATTTGGTTATGCAGAAAGCTACTTTTCCACGAATTTATAAAGTATAGATTAAAAAGTGACTTGATATTAATATATATATATATATATATATATATATATATTATAAAGGAATATTATACGCAGAAGGGTTTCAAAAAGAAATTCAAGAAAAGTCAAAACTAATTAATTAAAAATATTTACATTATGCCACTAAAACAATAGTTCCATTTCGTGCAAGGATTAATCATTATTGTACGGATTCTGTATTCCCACCCCTCCCTGATTAGTTGGACTGATTTCAATTTGCACAAGAAATTCCCATCCCATGACCATGATTCCACTTTAATGAAGTCCTGAAACATCTATCTTTCATTCATCTCTTTTATGGATATATAACATAAAATCGTTTATACATCTTTAATTTACTTAAGAACTTAAATTTCTGATATTGTTAATTGGTCACATATATCTATTAACCGACTTCGGTCTCACAAGTCTAGTTTAGAAATACTGTTGCTTTTGAAGGCTCGTGTTTTTTTTTAACAAGAGAAATCATACATTGAGATTTTTGTTCTTTCGTCACATAATTTTTTTTATATGTTACTTTATAACAATATTACTTCTATGCCTAAATATTTATCCCTTCCATCTACTGTTTATGGGGGGAATATCAAAATCAATTTCAAATTCTTTATCTTTCTTATGCAAAAATTATAGCTACAAAGAGAAGAGAGTAAAATCTATAGTAAAACTAGTATATGTTCATCTATGCACGTATTATCATTGATATTTATATTATACATGTATAAAAATAGTTAGTATATATAATATATATTCCAATTATAATTTGATAATTAAATTATTTAAATTTATTGTAATAAAATTTTATAAATGTATAAATGTTTTAGAGTGATAAAATAAGTTATATACTATTTTTTTTTACCAAAAATATCTTTTTTAATCAATGAATACTGATATAATGTAATTATTCTTAAATCATTTTAAATTCCTCATCAATTTTAAGATTTGTGGAACCATATAACAAAAATTGAGCACATAATTTTCATGTAATTTGCAAAGAAGTTTTTAATTTTTGTAATTTTAAATATTATTTAAGCGGCAAAAATTATTTCCTTCATTCATAACAATTGTCGTCCTAAGTTATTTTGACAAATAAAAAAAATTAATAAATAGATGAAAGAGAATAACAATTTTATAAAATTAATATTATATTAAAAATTTAAAATGATAATTATTTTGGGATTTTTTTTTCTTATATGATTATTATTATGGGATGAAAAATGTATTACTTTATTAATTAAACGTGTGGAAATGTGCCCAAATGCAGCAACAAAAGCACAAAACTATACAAATATCATCACATGCATTAGGTGCGAAGATAATCATCAAAACCACAAAGCCATCAAAACTTCATATATCATCCTTGCTTCTTCCCTTTTTCTTTACAAAGTCACAATGGCTAAGCAGTGGAGGTAAGAAGGGCCCTTAATCTTTGCATCCAAAGCAGCATCATATCTTTTCTTTAATTTCCCTCTCATTCTTTTGAAGACAAGGATAGTTTTCTATTGATTTAATTCTCATTGCCACTAACATGATATTTAGCGATGGTGGCGACAACAAACATGATATTCAGCGATGGTGGCGACAACAGTGATAAATATCATGTTAATGATGACGACAATAGTCATAGCGCCGATCACGATAGTGATGATGGTGGTAGAAGTAACATTAATAATAGTCATGATGGTGATAATTGATTGTGGTTGTAGTGATAACTACGACAGTTATGATGAAAACGATCATGTTGATGATAGTAGTGGGTCATGATGTTGATAAGTTTGAGATATTTTATAATAACATAAATTAAATCTTTAAAGATATTTGATTTCCTATCTGATACAAGATTTAATGATTAAATAAAACTTTAATTTGAATTTGAAATATTTTAATCTTAATTTTTGATTTAATCTAATAGTTGAGATTGATCATTCTCATACTCACATAAAATGATCATTCTTGAATCAACCCACAAAGTGCCTTCTCACATTTCTTCGAGCAAGCCCTTGTGATTAGATCAAGTAAGTGATACTTAAGTTATTCTTTCTCGTATTAGATATGCTCCCCCATGATACAAGGAAATAACATGAGTCACGTATTCCCTTTAAGATATCCTAGAACAACAGAACACACCTTTCAAATGAATTGATAATAAATTATCTTCAAGCTAATCTCTGAAGGCTACCTGTGACCAGAACAAAGATGATTCACTTAATTTTATATATATGTCAATTAATTTTAGTATGTAAAATAGAAAGAAAAAAAAAGTGTACTAATAACACACTCTTTAATATATTATCTCCTATTAGTTAAAATTTATTAAAAATTATAAAAACATATATGTTAGGTTCATTATATAAGGATGAACGTATGGAATTTTATAATTTACAATAAATTTCAACTAATAATAAATAGACTGTGTTGTGTTGGTATCATTTCTCAATAGAAAATTAGGTGCTATCTAAGTTTTTTTTCCATTTATATAATCTTTCTTATTTCTGGAATAAAAGCAGCGGGCTTCAAAAGTAGTTGCAATTTGCCAACAAACTAAAACCGTAGAGATTGGAACTCCAATATATAACTGCAAGTGCAATGACATATGACGCATTCAAACAGTCACAGTATTTGGGCCACAAGGATGATCAAAATATATATATGAGTAGTTCCTTTAGTTAACCTTCATAGGCTCCCACTCCTTCGTGTTTCTCGATATTGAATCAATCGTAAAATGAGGTAGTGGAAGCCTTTGAGGGTCACCAAAAGACTTCTCTATCCAACTAGCTTGTTATATTCTTAGCCATGCACTTCCTATAATTTATAATATGAATGGCTATAGGATATATATAGAGAGAGAGTAGAGTGATCATGAAAATAGACCACTATTTACTGAAGAATGATAGTCAATTGAGTTCCCTAGTTAAATTATCTTACTTTCTCTGTTTATGGTTCTGATTCGTCAAATTTAGATATGATCACTTTTTTTTATCACGAATCACGGATAATAAATTTGTATGGCCCAATATTCTTCTTTCTTCAGAACTACAGTTCTGCCCAGTTCCACTAATGCAGAGAAGGTGCTCTTGTTTACTTCTAATTAAAGAATGGCAGTATGCAGAAAGCTAGTTTTCCACAAATTTATATAAAAAAAGTCACTTTATATAGAAAAGGAATATCATAAACAAAAGAAATTGATACTACAAAGAAAAGTCAAAACCAATTAAAAGTAATATCAATATACCACTAAAACAGTAGTTCCATTTCCAGTTCGCGCAAAAAAAATTGAAAATGGGACGTATTCCATTAGAGGGAATGTATCTATTTTTCTTGGTAAACCATTGCCTAAGACTCCAACTCAATCTTCTTTGTAGCTTCCAGCATCATTTAGGGTATTATTTCCTGCGTTTCTACTTTTGTTTTCTGCACTTCTCTTTGTATTTTAAAAAGTCCATTATAAAATATAAATTTGTATTTTAGAATGGATTTTCTGAATGCAATGAGAAGTGCAACAAATAAAGGGAGTACAGGAAATAAATGTACGTACTTCTTTCATTGAACCAAACACCCATATGCCTTTTTTTTCTTTCTTTTTCTGCCTTCCAAAGCCCAATACTAAACCATCTGAGATCTAATAGCCCACAACTCATTGAAGTTCTCTGCATTCAAAGTCCATATATATCTATCCACTGATATTTTTTTGTTTTTTTACTTATGGTCGCATTGATGTCTATGATTTTATGCATATTAATTAATAAAGGATTTGGTCGAATAGAATGAAAGTGATTTGAGATAAAAATAAATTTGAATTAAATTAAAGTGTAAAAGTATGAATTTTGTTTTATTTTATTCGTTGTCAGTCTCTTTTTGCTGCAAACAAATGAAGACTAAATCTCTCACCATTAGGCCAACTCATAAGTCCAAAAATTCAAATATCTAAGAGTTTTTTGTCTTACCAAAATATCTAAGACTAGGTTCGGTAAAACTAATTTAAAAGCTAGTTTGAAATTGAAAAGCTAACTAGTATTTTAAAGGTGAAAAACTAATTTATTAAATTAGAAGTGTTCAGTAAAATTAATTGTTAAAGTGACTAAAAAGTATAAAATGACAGAAAAATAATAAAATTATGATTTATTTAAAAAAAATGAATAAATATATGAAAGATAAAAGTGAAGAAAATATAAAAAATTAGAAATTAAAAGTTAGTATTCTAAAAAATATTTCTTCAAATAATATTTCAAAAAATATTAAAAATTACTGAGTGAGAATATACAAAAAAAATCATTGTTTACCAAACAATTAAATGAGTTTTTTAGTTAATAAAAAAATCAAAAATTAATTGAAATATTTTATCATAAATAACATAATAAGAGATTTAATGATTTAAGTAGGTGAGCAAATTATTTTATGACTTGAAAGTCTAGTAGTGATTAGTGAGTCTCAAAGGGGTATAGCATGGGTTATTTAAAACGACTCCTTAAAACTAGAACTTAATTTGTAACTTGATGGTCAAACAAAAGGGTGTACCTTATTGACGAACAAGATGTCACATTCACTATAGAAATGTATTACATCATCCGATCCGTAAGTTGCAGAAAATGTATTACATTATGTTAGGGAAGGATTTTGGCTGTCCGAAATTCCAATTTTTTTTTATAGTATTTTTCATATCCCTATATATAATTTTTAATGTATATATACCCTCTTGAGCGTGGCCCCTTCACTACACCTCACATCGATATTATCCAATGGCTTATCTCAGCAGAATAATATCCCTTGAATTCCTCCCCTAGCTATTCACTTAACAAGGGAATTTAATTTCAGTAGTTCTGGAAGCCTTTAATATACAATATACTTCTGGGAGTGGGATGGTTTAAACTTCTTGAAAACCGGGTTATTAAACTTAACGAGGTAAGGTTGAAGATATATGGGTCTAATCAAATTGAGTCAAGTTTAATTTGGCTTCAAACTCCACATAAGTTTGATACAAACTTTTCTTTAGTTTCAAACTTTATTGGTTTTAAGTAGACTGGATTCATATAGTTTGTTCAATTTTATTTAAAATTGTGATAATTATATTACAAAAAAATTGCTAATACAATGGGTCAATGAGGATTGAGGACGAACCTAAAAAATCTGGAAAAAAAAATGAATAAAAGCAGTAATAGCTTGTTTAGCCAAAGCAAAAAACTATAGGTCCATTACAACAAAATCTCTCTCTCTTTTCTTCAAGTGAAACCTGTACAAATATGCTTTAAAATTATATTCCATTTTGATTACAATTATTTACCGCTGGCTATCATTTATTAATCATAAATATTTAGTTATATTATTATTATTATTATTTTGATATGATATGATACATCCTTTTATAATAATTAGTTTGTAGGAAATTAGTTTGATATGATATGATAAATCTGGTTGTAACAAATATGGTTGCACCAAAGTTTATTGTAAGAAATTAGTTTGTAGGAAATAATTATGATTCAGACTATTATACTAAATCTCGTTAAAAAATATTTTGTTTTAATTTGTATTAGTCTATTTTAGAATATTATGTTAATAGTATTAAATGAATCAATTTTACTACTTTTAGACATTTGATAATATTGTGTTAGTGTAAATAATCATTTTCATCTCTCAATGTGTAGGGCACTGACAAATTCGTCATAGAAAGGTGAAATTTCAAATTTTAGTCTTCGAAAGTGAAAAAAGTGCGACAAATTCATTCATATGTTACCATTGATGAAATAGCCTCCGTGGCATAGAGGGATAAAAATGATTACCAACATGACTGCTGAATAGATTGGACCAAAATGTTAATAAGGTTCCATTGGACCAAATTATCAATAATTTTCCATTGGACAAAAATATCATATGATATTATTATGTTCCAACAATATAGCAATGATCTGATAAGACAAACAAATAATTGTAGCAAATTTGCAATGCATGTAAATGGATATATTTGAATTTTCATCTCTCAGAATGAATTTGTTAGCGCTCTATACATTCATGGACGAAAATGACTATTTACCCTAAATTGCATTTTACCCTTAAATGAAACAAAATTTGGAATGTTCAATGGAAACTTACTGACATTTTGGTCAAATGGAAATTTATTAACATTTTCATTCAATCTATTCTGCAGCCATGTTAACAATTATTTTTGTGACATTTTTGTCCATCTGTACCATGTATGCTCTTTCATTAACGGTAACGAATGAAAGTTAATAGATGAATAGATTTGTCGCACTTTTTTTCACTTTCGATGACTAAAATTTGAATTTTCATCTTTTGGGGACGAATTTGTCAGGTCGCTACACATTCATGAATGAAAATGACTATTTACCCTATTGTGTTAATTATATTGGATATTTAGATGAAACATGATATAAAATAGTAGTTCTAAGAAAAAAAAAGATCAAATTTAAATGGATAGCCCGTTAGCCCGAATAGAATTGGATAATTCATGAACAGGTTGGATTGGATTGAATTTCAAAAAAAAATTCTAAAAATCAAACCGATCAAATTTGATTAAATTCATTTCTAAATTTAACCAAAATCGATATGAACAGATCTGAAAACACTTCTAAGACAATCAAAAAGTTGTTACAATATGATATCAGAATTTTTTGTACATGTTTTTTTATTACTGATGTGTATAAGAAACCTTTCAAATTTATACATACAATTAACAATTGATAGACTTTCAGAAACAGAATTGAATATGGAAAAAAAAAATAATTAAGCCCCATATTTAAACACGCCCTTTCTTCTTTTGGTCACATGAGCTCTGCACAAAGTTTCTTTGCCCTCCACCCACGTCTCCTTCTGTCTCCATTGTAACAAATGAATTATGAATTATTACGAGTAGCTCCTGAATCCTTTTCTCCACTCCATATTGTTCTCTTTGGGCTATTAACTATAACTAGTGTGTTTATTTTCATACATAAATTGCTGTAAATTAATTAAATACTAATTTAATAGCCATTTATGAAGAATTGTTTTGTGTATGGAAGATGGGCTGGTTTTGTCGGCGAGAAAAAAGACTGACTGGCCCTGGGTTGGTGGGACCCACTTGATGGGATAGTTAGTTATCTTACGTTACAAACACACCGCACCGACCCATGCAACGCCGTCGTTTCGGCGTTACTTGGGGGCGCTTTTGTCATTTTCTATTTATGTCGCTCATTCACGTGCCCTCGTCATCAACTATGCGTCTCTCTTGTGTGTGTTTGTTTGTTCTTCGTCGTAATAGTAATACTATTTGCTTGCTTCCTCGTCAATAAAGCATGCATCTTTCTTTCACCTACGAAACCTTTTTCAGACAGACACCAGGACAAAATTCATTTGTGATGTCGTAAAATATTTAAAAGGTAAATTGCATTAACACTTTTTATATTTTTCTTTATTTTCTTCTTATTATTCTTTTTTTTCTTTGCTCTTACATAAACCTTTTTAATTAATTGTTTGAAATATATTATATTTACGTTTTCAATATACTATATTGGCATTTACGATATAGCGTTAGAAGCATCAGAATATTTATTAAAATCCATCAAATGACAACAAATTTAATTTTTTTACTCTTAAGTCGGACGGCTCTTAAGTTTTCACAATAACAACTTTGTTACTTTTGAATAAATCCATGTCAATCAATTTGGATTAATCAAGATTTATTTTAACTTTTTTAATACAGAGACCTTAAAATTAAAAGAAAAAATAACAAAGCTATTAATTAGCTATAGAATATTTGCAATCGACCAGAATGTAGAGTAAAATAACATTATATTTCTGAAGCAGATCAGATTTACAACCAAATAATATATAAAAGCCAGATTCTATCATTATCAAAATGCATGCCTAAATTCTCTTTATTTATTTATCTAAGTTAAAATAATCGTAACTTAACTATTAGCACCTTAATTTAAGAGATTTTATTTCTTTACGAATTAGATAGAAGGTTGGTCAACTATTAAAAGCGGTACATGATTCTTAACAGTTTAAAAATTTATATATTAAAAATATTCTATTAAAAAGGCTACAATTTATATATATATATATATATATATATATATATATTTCATCATATGGGATTAGTTTTCCACACACGGAAATATAAATTAAAAAAAATGTTATTTGAAGAAGTAATCAATTTTCCTATTGACCATACTAAAGGTAAGTAAACATGAATCACCTATTGGAAAGGACCAAGTCAACCGACGAAAAAGAGAGAGGGAGGGGAAAACTAGTAAAATGAACAAAGTTTAATTGCTGTGCTATAATTTTTCTAGCATTTTTAATTAAAATTGGATTTAATTTTAATGGTTTGTATCAATCTGTAATATCATTTTTAATGAATGAGTGAGTATTTTTTTTTCACCATTAGGACGTTTAATAGGGAAAAAGTTTTTAGTTTATCTGAAAAAATAAAGGAAAAGTTTTTAGTTTTAAGAAGATTTTAAATTGAAAATCTTTGTTTTCCAGTTTTGTATGTATTTTAACAAATAACATTTCCATTAAAAAATATTTTTTAGGAATTTTTAAGCCAAGTTACCATGAAATTGTTAATAAGCAAGGTGTAAATTTAATTTTCTCTAACTTAAAATATTTCCTTTAGTATGATAAAAGTATCACATTATTCTT
>PYAF01000602.1:2347676-2395637 GCA_007407185.1 Glycine tomentella
ATAATATCTTTGTAACTAACTCAGTCCTAAATATTTGATTTATAAATTGAGGATTATTCTTTATTTATTATTTATATATATATATATATATATATATATTATTTTTGTCATATTATTAATTGATGTGTGATTTCCAACACACTTTTAACTATCTATTTATCATCTCAAACGTAAAATTTACACGATCGAACACATAATAATGATTTAATAACAACTTAATAAAAATAACATAACAAATCTAACACAATAACCATCAAAATAAACTTTTATGTCATCTTAAAATTTAAATTTATATCTAACTCAACTCTTAAAAAATTCATCTTATAAAATAAAAGTTACACCCACTTACATACACATTATTTTAGTCATATCATCCAACCATTAGAAGTTTTATTTTCAAATACTTATATGTGAAAAATATTTGGCGGTAGAAGTTAATTTCTAAATAGATATTAATATATTGAGGGATTAATCCTTAACACTGGATTTATCTTAGATTCATTCCAACATTAATAGTCAACAAATTTTGATATTTTCAAAATATATATAACATCATAATTTTTTATTAGGCTTTTTTTGTTGACAGAATATTATTTTATTAGGCTAAAGCGGTTTCAATTTGACCAAAGTGAAAGTGAATTACAGTTGCACAAGCGTGGTACAATTGGGAAGAAAGTTCATAAATTGTTTGGAGACTGACATTGCTGGTGTATGAAATTTCGTGCTCAAGGACGCATCTGAGGAAGAAAGTAAACAAACGCAAGAAGCTGAAGAAGGAAAAGGGAAGATAAGATCACACACATCACAATTCACAACGCAACACTTGACAAAGAAGAAAGAAAGGGAAGTTTGCATCAGAAAAAGACACGCCCCACCCCTTCCCTTTCCTCCGCTTGCGCCATCTTTCTCTCTCTGTGACGCTTCAAATACTCGCCAATGCCTCAATCTCAATTCCCATTCTCTTCTCCTCTCTGAGACTCTCACTATCGTCACCATCGTCACAGCCATGGAGGACGCCAATCTTCAGAGGCTCCATTGCTCCGTCAAGAACTACGATTGGGGTCTGCCAGGTCGCGTCTCCGAGGTTGCCAGACTCCACGCGCTCAATTCCGCGTCTCAATTCCATGCGGAGGACCCTTACGCCGAGCTTTGGATGGGTACCCACGATTCAGGCCCTTCCTTTTTGGCCTCCTCCAATAGGAATGGGAATGGGAATGAGAATGGGAATGGGAATGGGGTCTCCCTTAAGGCTTGGATTTTGGAGAACCCTGATGTGCTCGGCGACAAGGTTCTTCACAAATGGGGTTCTGATCTCCCTTTCTTGTTCAAGGTGTGTGCTTTGGATCCCCTTTTGTTTTTGTGTAAATGGGTGTCTCGGTTTTGGCACAAGATTGATTTTTTTTTTTTTTTTTTGCATGCATTAGGTGCTGTCTGTGGGGAAGGCCTTGTCTATTCAGGCTCACCCGGATAAGGAGTTGGCAAGGACTCTGCATAAGTTGCACCCTGATTTGTATAAAGATGCCAATCACAAACCTGAGATGGCTCTTGCCATCACTAGTTTTGAGGCTCTCTGTGGATTCATCACTCTCAGGGTACTACTCCATTCTCTGGATTATTATTTTAAGTTGAATAATTCCAAATCCTCCTCTTCAACATTCTCCTACTAATTTGTATGCTAAATATTCAATGTGTTTTAGATTTTCAAAATATTATTTACTTTTTCAATAATACTCTCTTTACAAGATAGTAGGAAAATTTATTGGTGGATATAACATTATTTTTTTAGTAAGTTTTAATCTTGTACAAGAAAACTGTAAGTTTTAATCCCGATAAATGAATAGAAGTTAATTTTGGCTCCTGTTGAGAAAACTTCGGACAACTTTTTGACAGTATAAAACTGCTACAAAACCTTACGCCGCCAAAAAAAACTCTGTAAAGACTAAAACTTGCAATTTAATAAACAGGAACTAAAATTTAAAATGAGAATAATTAACAATTAAATGAATAATTTATCTTTATTATTATATATATATATATTTTTACTTCTTCGAGTGCTTAAGAGTTTTATAAGAATAACTGGTCTGGTTTTTCATTGTCTGTGTTGATAACAATTAATTTTTTATGTCTGTGTTGTCTTTTCGAATTTTAAATGGATATTTTGAGTTTGAACCTTATTTTATGCAAGAAAATTGGATAGGCTTTATGTGAATTTTTGGTCTTAAATTTGTTGTTCATGGTAATTACATTAGAATTATTTTATGCGTTCGTTGATAGTTTGATGTGTTAAAAGTCACTTTTTTAAAGTTAAAAATATTCAGCACTCATGGACTTTGAGTGATTGGATAAGAACTGCCCACCTGTTAGGTACAATCTTGGTGATGTGACTTAGTGATCCTTTTTTCTGCTCACTTTACTTTCGTTATTATGTCAATCACGTTTCCCCGTTTCACAGGCTCCTTTCTGATGCAATGCAATCTGTGATAGCCGACCAAACAATTAATTGATAGCAACATGTGAAAAAAAATCAATTGATAACCATTTGAATGAATAAAATATGGAAGTGTTAGTTATAGAGCAGATAGTGGAAGTTTGATTTGTTTTTATTATGAATCTGCTAGTGTGGAACTGCCAAACTACACCTATGTTAGTTTTACATGAGTAATTGATGACTCATTGGTGTAACAACAGTGAGCAGCTTGGATTGAGGGAACCCATGTAATTAATTCTTTATATAATGGTGCTGCCATGGTTTATTTCTGTAATTCTCTAAGATGAGAATTTAAATCTGTATTTTATCAATTGCATTAACTCAAGCATTAGAAAGTCTATTTATGGTAGATGTAACGACATTTTTTACTGGTTTGTTTAAATGCACTGTACTGTTAGCAAATGAGCAATCTGCCCTGTTTCTGTTTAGGAGCTCAAGGGTGTACTTCATGCTGTTCCTGAAATTGTGGAACTGGTTGGTGCTACAAATACAAACCTGGTCTTACAAACTAATGATCAGGATGGTGAGGAGAAGGTGAAACCTGTTCTGCGGGCAGTGTTCACCGACCTCATGTCAGCTAGTAAAGACAGAGTAACGGATGCAGTAAACAGATTAAAAAGCCGTCTACTCAATGAGAGCGAGGTTGGTTGATTGCTTACACTAATATATAATCTGTGTGAATGTGAGAGATGCGCGGCATATTTTTGTAAAGGATTAGAAATATGTGGTAGTTTTAGTTTGTTCTTAGGGTCAAATAATCTCTATGGTCAAGAGTAATGAATACAACTACTTATACTGTAATCATTTATCTTCTTTACTTCCACTCCTCCATATCGTGTACTGGATAGAGGATACTGGTTGTTTTACTATTCAGATGATTTCGTAGTTCTATGTTCCAATCATTCCCTTGTTTTAGTTTTTTTCCTCTTCTTTTCTCCCTTCTTCCTTTCACCCTTTTTTCTCTCTTTTGTCTTATTTCCACTTTTTTTTTCCCCTCTCCCTTTCTCTTTCTGTCTCATTTACGATTTATCATTGGGTTCATCTACCACCGACCCCAATTAACTTGGGTTAAAGGTGTCGTTGATGTTAATGATTTCACCTTTTTGTTGCATTATTAATCTCTTTAAGCTATTCTAAGTTTGTTTATTACTTTATTTATGTATTTGTTGAATTATGCCAGCATTATTAATTAATACCGTATTATTCTCATTTTGCATCAGGTGAGGCAGTTGACAGATAAAGAGCAGCTGGTGCTGCAGTTGGAACAACAATACCCAGCTGATGTTGGTGTCATAGCAGCCTTCTTTCTTAACCATGTAAAACTCAATCCTGGTGAAGCTTTGTTCCTAGGGGCAAATGAACCGCATGCATATTTATCTGGGGAGTGTGTGGAATGCATGGCAACTTCTGACAATGTTGTGCGAGCTGGCCTAACTCCCAAACACAGAGATGTCCAGACCCTTTGTTCTATGCTCACATACAAACAGGTAAAATGATACATCAAGGCTGTTGCTGCATCTTTTCAATCAGATGTTCAGCTTACTTTAAGGAATTTACTTTTTCCTTTGGTCATTATTTTGTAGATAATGACATGTTAAACCTTTTACTTCAGCCTTACACCTGATCACTAAGCTTAGGCATCAGTCGATTGTCTTTCTTTTTTGAATTTCATTTTGGCCATGGATTGATCCATATTGGTGACTTCTCTTCTGTTACTTGCATACTTGGACTTCATAATGCCACATGGATTGCTTGGTTGGCTATTTGTTTGAGCAATATTTACTCAACTGTTGGCATGTGCATGCATACTAGTAGGCATGCATATATAGGTGAAGACTGAACACACATTTTGAGGGAAGACTACCCTTGCTTGAAATAGTCACTCAATTTATGCCATGAATACGAGATTGGGTGTTTGAGGACATTTTTTTCTTTTCTCTATTTTCTTACAGGGTTCTCCTGAGATCTTGCATGGAGTTTCTGTTAATCCATATGTAAATAAATATACTCCACCATTTGAGGAATTTGAGATTGATCGTTGCATTCTTCCTCAAGGGGAAACAGTGGTGTTCCCAGCAGTTCCAGGTCCTTCCATCTTTTTGGTCACCGTTGGTGAAGGAACAATGAACACAGGATCACCCAAAGGACATGTGGTCACCGAAGGTGATGTTCTTTTTGCAGCTGCTAACACTGAGATTAGTGTTACTAGTGCATCCGAGTTGCATCTGTACAGAACAGGGGTAAATAGCAAGTTTTTCCAAGCTTCCTAAGTTTCAGCAAGGGATCACCCAATTTTTTTTTCTTTTTTGTCATATGCTTTTGGGAGTCGAATAATGCAACTATGTGTTGCGTGTAATAGAAGCAGTTTAGTGTACATGCAAGAGTAAAAAAAACAAAAATCACGTAGTATATTGAGTCTTAGAGAAAAGTTCATTATAGCGAGGTTGGTTGTCAATTGTCATTCGTTTGTTGTTCATAATAATGTTCGTTAAAAGCCTTTTCGGATGATATTCCTATTTATCTATTTATTATATCAATAAATGAAGGGCCTACAAATATTTTTTATATAAGCATATGCTTACATTGAATTTTGTTGAACTGGTGTAGTTAAACTATCAAATTAATAAACATGAGGCATGAAGCCTGATTATATAAGACCGATCAAAGAATGGGGTCCGGTGCAATGATATTGTGAGACTTGACCATTTGTTTTTTTAATCACTTGAGAGAATCCTTTCTCGACTGATCAATATTTAAATCATTGCCTACAACATGGAGCATGTTTGCTTTAATCAATTCCTTTTATGGTTGCATATGTTAATTTATGGCTGAAATTAATTGGCCACATATCTTAAGGATGTTGGTGATTCACAATAAACTCTATTATAATCTTTAAAATAATGGAAATAATAATTAAATGCGGCATCATACAAAAGAAGCTGAAATTTTCTATTGTTGACTTGAACCAGTTTTGCAACTTGCAAACTAAAGTAAGAAGTCAAACAGCTAGAAATCCCAAAAGTAGAACTTGAGATTCAAGTGAAAAGTTTAGAAATAATTAACAAGCTCATTGTCAGACTAATTATTAACTACCTAATACAAAAGTCTGCAGAAAGAAATTAACTTTCTGCATACTGCATTTGGGTTTAGAAATAGAACAAAGATTGAAGTCTGTTCTATGGTGAAGTGGCACATCCAACAGCAAGGTTTACCAAACCTCAGATTCAGCTCAAACACCTACTGGCAATTTGTTTCCAAGTGGTTCACCGACATCATCGAGTATTAAGAAAAACATTTACCAGACCTGACTTGACCCATTCATCATCAAGCTCTTTAAATATGGCATTATAAAATCAAATAAACAAATGTGCCAAACAGTTAGATTACATGCCTTAAATCTTTTAAGCTGAAGACCAAACATTCAAAAAAACGCATCTAGTTTTCAATTGGCATCTCATATGGAACCTCCAGAAAAAAATGCGCATAATATTTGTATATTAAATCAGGGACAACTACCCGATATCTTTTGACACTGATGAAACCCTAGAAGCGTATGGCCCTTGGATAATCATATTAGTGCCTTTTATTTTCTTAACGTTCTTTTCTTTTTTCTTCATGTGATGTTAAGGAATGATGGAACTCCTAGAAGCGTAAGGATTATTAGTGCTTCGAATGTGCGGAGTATGTTTTCTTAGAATGGAAGATCTTTGCATATAAGGACTTTTTTTTTTTTTTTTCAATGAAAGGAATTCAATTAAGACAGAGGAGAAATCACAATAAGGAAGCTTCCTCAAATGCAAGAGCAACAAAACAAGAAAAAAAACAAAGGTTAATGGAGTTTTTTTGTGTCTGAAAAATTAGTCATTTTTGTTTAGTCTCCAACTTTTAAAATCATAAGCTTTCATTCGTGTATTTTTTAAATATCCAAACTTTAATCTCTAAAGCTAACATTGTACAGAATAAAAACTTGTGATTTTAGGGATTAAAGTGTGCGTATTTTAAAACTTCTTGTATTAATAGTAAAGGACTAAAACAAAAATGACTCATTCATCTGAAACTAAAAAAATTCAAAAAGAAGTTTCATATTATTGATTCACAGAGTAGGGAGAGTGGGAGACTCATTTTTAACCTAAAAAAACTGATTTTCGTTTCAACACATTCTCACCTAATTATCAATCAAAGCAAGAGATATTTTATTTATATTTCTTCTTGTTTCTATAAAGTTTTACTTAAGTCATTTTATTTTATCTATTTATTTATCTTTGGAGTTAAAATATTTTAAAAATTAATGATTACACAATTTATGGACATATCACATATCAAAGGCGCAGTCAGATTAAATTTCCATTTTTTCCTATGCATAATTAGACTCTTACATTTCAAACTCAATTTTAAATTCCAGTTTTTAAAAAATAAAGTTTCCTATTGTTTCCTCGTTTTTAATAAAATTGATAGCTACTCGTTATTTTTTTCATAAATTTCAATTGCCTGCCATTGCAATGCCCTTTGGGCCACCTTGTGACAGATTTAGAGTACCTTTAAAAATTCATAAGTAACTTCAACGCAAACAAGACTTCCTCATATTCTTATTCAAATGAATTCTAGTTCGCCTCAGTATAAGCAGGTGCCTGTCCTCTATAAACCATGACCCTCTTTTGTGGCAGGTTTGGTCATGGCTTTGGTGATGACATGAGTAAGAATCCCAATGGGACAAAAGAACAAGCAAAAAGAAACAGAATGCCGAGTTTCAATCTGATTCTTCAGTCCATCTTGGAAAACATGCCTGAATTCATAACCACGATTACTATCAGAAAAATAACTAAAGAATGAGAAAACGAGAGTAAGATAAAATGCATGACCTTGCAGCAAAAAGATCAATAACCAACAGGTGAATCCAGGCAGAGGCCAAAGTCATCTCACTCGAGAACATTTTTGCTATACCAGGCAGCTGCATGAAGCATATACAGTTACCAGTTGGATAGAACTCTTCTGGGAAGAGAAATTGCATCATTGAATGCATACATACACACCTCTGGTAGCAAGTATTTACTTGCAAAAATCAACCGAACTGTCTCAGGGGTCCAAGAAAGGTACAATAAATATGCATATAGAATGCTAAGCACTACATACGGTATACTACTCTCCATAGACTTCTTGGTCTGCATTTTTGTATTTAAGGAAAATGAATAAGGAAAGCAGACATTAATTACAAAATCAAAACCCAATAAAAAGGTACGAGAAAGAAGAATATCTGAATCTGCCAAAATGTAATTTTACTACTACAGGAGAAAGGTCCAAGTTTAGTTTGGGGAGGAGGGGTTAAATGTATATCTAGCATACCTATGTAAATATTTTTTGCATATTATATATTCTTGAGAAAAGATGAATTGTGATCATGGATCATAAATTTTCTCAACTGCAGTAAGAAACATACTAGTTCAGATTTTGGAGCTAGAACCATAAGTGTGTAAAATGGGAGCACTGCTATTGTTCCTGCTGTAAATGCAGTGCTAGCAAGTTGAGATCCTGTGAAGCCTGAAAAATAAAGGTAGAAAAAAGAATATCATGAAAAAATATAGTCACCACCAGTTATACAGGAAAAATGAATGTTCAGTCTACTTTAAACAGAGTACAGATGGCCAAAATGATTAAGATAACTATATAACACACCTTTGCTATTTAGAATTACTATGATTAAAGAATTACTCATTCTCATTACGTTTTACAGTAAAATAGCAATAAATCAACAGATAAAAGCAAAACTCCCAAGCTGGGGGAACACAAGAAAACTAAATAAGGGAACTCCATTCTTGTGGACTCAAGACAGAAACTACACAAAAGAAACTCACAAGTTTGATGCAAGTATTGCTCAATAGGTGCAGTGAAACCTGACATCTTGCATACCTTTCTTAGAAATTGAACATCTGCTTCAAGAGCAGATCTATAGCAAGAGTTTTAAGCACAGAACACAATCAACTTTCAAGCATGTTAGAACAAGTGGTTCAATCAATATTAAAGAGTTTGGTGTCCAACCAAAATGATTTTCTTCAAGGCTATCAAAATCAAAGTCAGAGTATGCTACAGTATAACAAAATAGTAGGAACCAGAACAGCAGAGATAGCAGAGATCGGCAGCCACATGAAAATTTTGGAAGATTAAATCAAAAGGAACAACTTAATATCAATAACTGTCTCCAAAACTAACAAAGAATAAAGCCAACTAACTTAATGAAGCTTTAACTAAGAATAACAACACATTGCAAAGTCATGCAGACAATGAATAGATATCTATAGCTTTCAGTAGATTCAATGTCCGTGTATATAGTATGTACAATAATTTAGGTTATTATGGGAATACTCCCAAAAGAGGTACGCTAACTATATAAATGCATCCTGGGTATCAAATCCTTAATTTGTGCTCTTTTTCAAGATAAACAATATTAATTTACAAGTAAGATATCCATTTTGTTTTGCATAAGAACTAAAATACATCCAACATTATGCCCAAATCTATTGAATGATGAATTATATTGATGAAGAAACAGCTTCCACCAGCGATATATTTATATAAATCAGAATGCAGGGAAATTTTCCAAGGGTCAAAATTACAGCAGACGACTGAATAAGTTTAAAGCAAAGAGACCTAATAGCAAAATCTCCAAGTTCACCTGTAAGAAGCTCTGCGAAATGGAAAACTGTCATCAACATGAAAATGCAAAACACCAGAGACTTTACTAGAGTGCTTAAAATTAATTTGGTCCGGCACAAGACATGAATCTTGTTATTTAAAACTTAGTTTCAAAAGTAGAAAATGTAGCATAAGAAAGGATTACATGAAACTTTCATTTGACCCCTTTTTGGATAATGAAGAAGCAATGTTGTAGCTGTTGGTTTCACAATAATTCTGGATCCTCCCATGAAACTCCAATCTCCGCTTAAGTTGATTCCACTTCTCACAATGCGTCCCTTACAAAGCTCAGCACCATTACTTCTGATAGGGAAAGCAAAATTTTGCCCCTTCCCAACAGAACCACAAGGTTTCATAGCCTGCCCCAAATATAAGAAATAGAATCTCAATTGTAAACATACTTTTTGAGCTCAGAAATACACCTTATGTAATCCATAGATAAGAATAATTGAACCACATTGTTAGATAATAAACTTTTTTTATTCTCGGTGTGAAATAACCAGAATGCGCAGATGATTCCTTAAATGACTGATAAACTCAGTTCAGCAAGCAAGGACTGTTTCAACAAAACCATAATTGTTACATAAGAGAAAAAGTGCATGAATTCGGAGGTTTAAATGGCATAGAGTGGCAAGGTATTGAAATATAAACACATTTTAACTCCACTATACCAACAATAGCCTAGTATAGATCCATGCAAAGTAAAACAAACAAACTTGTTAAATCTAAATGAAAATAGAAATTCACAAATGCCCATGGTCATTTTCAATCAACAATCATTCAAAGTTTGAAACTTTAGAGTTCAAACGGAAGGCCCATTTAAGGGGCAGGGGGGAAATGAACAGAAGTCCAGAAAAATACTGCCTCGTAAACAAAAAGTAAAGTGAATTGCTTGTAAGAGTAGAAAGCAGCAATAGGAAAAGTGAACCTTGAGTGTCAATGGAGAATGGGAAAAGCAAGAAGAGAAAGACATGATTGAAGGAATAACTGATTCAGCAGCAGTGACCACTTCTTCATATATATAGTATAATTAATTAATGAAGAGTGGCCGGAATTGGCACTGGAGAAAAGAAAAACAACTCAAATAGTTGGAAGGAAGACCAACTCGATGACTCAAAGTCTCAAACCAAACAAGAAAAGGCACTGAAACTGCAAAACTTAACAGAAATTACGAGTACAACGTTAAATGGTTTTTTTCTCTTTTGCCGGTACAATATAATAAGAGTTTAATGGTCATATAAATATTATCGGTCCGTGCAATCATAATTCATAGTTAGTATTATTTTTAACAAATTTATCATATATAAGATGCATAGGATAATTTGATGATTGCATAAAAAAAATTACCTTTTTTATAATCCTTTTTCTCATAATGAAAACAAATTTTACATTGAATAATCTGTAACTCAACAATTAATTTTCTTAAATAGTGTAATCGTTCTTAAAAAACTAATGTAAATCGACTCCTTAAAAAAATTGTGTAAAATTAATTATGTTCGATAAACATTTAGTTAGTTTTTAGTTTTATTTATTAATTTAAAAATTCATTTAATTGTTTGATAAATAAATTTTTTTAATATTATTTGAAGTATAATTTTTAAATATCAGTTTTTAGTTTCTATTTTTTTATTTTTAATTTTTATTCTTAATATAAATCATAATTTTATTATTTTTTAATTATTTTATACTTTTTAATTACATCAACAGTTAATTTTATTAAACACTTATAATTTAATAAATTAATTTTTTAACTTTCAACTTTTAACCAATTTTTTAACTTCTAAGTAACTTTTCAACTTCTAACTAGTTTTCTCAAACAAGAGATATCAAAATTATTTAGAAAAACTAAAATATCATAGAAAATTTATTAAAATGAAATTTATTTCTTTAAACATTGAAAATTGACACAGATCATTGCCAACTCCATTTTACATTAGAGTAGACAATACCGTTGTTTATTTTGTCTTTTAATTTTTTGTTTATAAAAACCAACAATCTCATTTATCTACTATATGTATAATTAATGAAGATAGATAATAATATTGTCTACTTTCATATTTAAAAATGTATAAAATGAAGTAGATAACGTTATAATTGTCTCTAATGTTAGTACAATTTAATTTTAATATTGTCTGGTGTAGTTTAAGAAAAAAAATTACTTTAAACGTATATAATTATATGAGTTTAATGTAATACATAACTTAAATTGGTGAAAAAAAATATTATTCCTTAAGAATCTGAGAAATATAATTAAGTTGATGCTCCTGCTTGATCAACTATTAATCATAAAAGATGAAAAAGAGTAAATGGTGAGTTGCTAGACAAATTCCACATAGAAAAAATAAATATAAGATCAAACTTTTTTTTAATAAAAAAAAAGATATTTAAAAGAAGTCGACAATACCATTATAAACTTTCAAAATTATAAAAGAAGTAGACAATTACATTATTTACTTTTATGTTAAAAAAATGATAAAAGGAAGTCAACAATTTTTATTGTCTACTTTCATATATATTAAAATTGTCTACTTCTAATATTTTTTAAAAAATAAAATTTTGACAATGTTATTATCTTTTTCCATGTAAAAAAAAAAGTTGAAGTTGACAATGCCAATGCTGATTTTTAAAAATTTTAAAAATATAATCTTATTTTAAGAAATAGGCTATTTTATTATTGATTGCTTAAATAATTTCAAAATATCCATATCGATTTACATTATCTAGAAAATACTTTTTGAGTATCGTTTTTTATTTTTTTAATTATGTATTAATTGTTCTACATGTATTGATAAGAGTATATAAATGAAATATATTAATGAGCATTTAATTCATATTATTTATTATGTGTATTTAACATGTCTAATGGTTTTTATGTATCTAGATTATACTCTTTATGTTTCTTTATATGTCTTTTAAGTGTTTTTTTTAGAAATTTTTTATGGTCTTAACTCTCCGATTTATTAGAAAAAGAGATTCGAACTAATCTTGAGTTTGATCCGGAGGTAAATAAAGTATGACAAAAAATTATTTTCGTCAAGGATCGAACTCGAGTAATATCAGAATAATTCAACATTAACTTCAGTGTATTAATCACTTATGCCTAATCATTTGATTAAAAAGAAATAACATTTTTTATTTTTTTTAGAAACTAAGAAATGCAATAAATTTTTCTTACCCTAATAAAATAATACTCATTTTGTCCCAACATAAGTATCATATTATATTGTTTTACACATATTAAGAAAAGTTAATAAATAGATGAAAGATAATAATAACTTTACAAACTAATCTTATTAAATAGATGAAAGAGAGTAGTATTATAATATTGGATTAAAAAATTAAAGTGATATTTATTAAGAGTATTAGTCAAAAAGGATAATTCATGTTATATTGAAAAACCAAATACGACATTTATTATGTGACACTTATTTTAGGATAAAGAGAGTATGAGATTTCTTATTTTATCCTCTTTTTACTCCATAATAAATGCATATGTGTAAACCAATTAAAATTAGGTGGAAAATAAGGATATAATTGACAAAAGGATAATTAATATTATATTGAACTTTAAAAACAATGAATAAATAAATAAATAATCTTCCAAAAATACAACACTTAAAAAGAAACAAAGTAAGTATTATTTTATTTTCTTGTATTGGTAAAATAGATAAATGGAATATATTAAAAAATATTTAATTACTAAAATTTGTTGTATATATTTGTTAGGTGTAATAAATTTTCAAATGTATTTTTTTCTGAATAATATCAATGTATTTAGTATATTTAATTCATTTTCTTACTTAATAAATTCATGTATTTGATAAGCTGAAATTGTATTGACTTAATATTAATATTTCAAAAACAGAATATATATATATATATATATATATATATATATATATATGAGGAGTGCACTGGAACACCAAAATATTTAAGACAAAAAAAACTCATTATTTTGTTTATTTTAATTAATTTATATAAGGGTGTTATGGTACTTTAATATTTAATTAAAAACTTTTTTCTCTCACCTCTGTATCTCGAGTTTTTGAACCTAAAAATAAAAAATAAATATGACAGAGCATTCAACAGACCTCAAGTTATCAACATTGACTTCCATCTGCACATCGATTAAGACACATTTAAGTCCTCTTTTAATACATTATGAATTGCCAGTTATAAATGGTAGAAGGTCTCAGTTTCTGTGATAAGAGACTTGGATAGTTTGTAGTCTTGGAACCAATCAGAAACTAAGACAGCAGATATAGACTGATCAAGCGCATCAAGTGCCATGTTTTTCAAATGTGGATTAGAATTATCCGGTAGGTGCAAAAGCAAGTCAAAATATCCAGTGCAATGAAAATGAAACTAGCATTGCCACATAAAAGAAACAATAAGAGAGAAAATGAAACCTCAAGAAAGTGACTAATAACTTCATCCCAAAATGGCTCAACTCCTGTGGTGAAAAAGGATAATATAACATTTTAATACCTTCACTCAACAAAAAAAATTAAAGAATGAATATTCAAAAAATCCAAATAAATAGTATAATAGAACCTCACAAGTATCTACTTAGGAAAAACACGACATGAGAATGAACAATTAAACAGCATCCAGCCTAAAAGATTTGCTATCATGCTTAAAAGTTATTGGAGCTACATACTGGGAACATTATTCACAAGGATGGATATCATTCTTTCAACTGAAAAGCTTATGCTTCCAATTTTTTGACTAGTTGTCGGTCCCAAACTGCTTGAATTCATGCATTGATGTGAAAGTTGACATAATGCAGAGAGGAGAGACTTTACAGCAGATATATGCATCAGAACAGAGCTCTCAAAGAGCTTTCAACAGAAAATAATATCAGGTTAGATCAATAAATTCACAACAGAAAAATGCATACAGAAATAAAATAAATGCTTAGGTACCAATAAAATCAGAAAAATACAGAATGAAACGGAATCAAAGCTTAGATGGCAATAAAAGCAAAATTGCATTCTCAACATTGAACATAAAAAAGGATTTCCAAGGAAAAACAGCTATAAAAAAGAAAACACTTGAAGAGGATTATCATTAGGACAATTTTAGTGACATACATGCCCATCATAAGTTGGGTGTAGTAGATGAAAGTTATCTTTTATGCTAACCACCAAACAACTAAAATTATTTTATTCACCTGAGAGTTCAAAGAAGAGAGTATATTGAAGTCACTGGATTGGGTAGATAACTCCATTTTGAACTTTGGGACAGGGGTGGAGACCTCCTACAGATTTAATCATGTACTCAGTAAATTGAAAATATAAGACACACCCTAAAGAAATTTTCAACAAAAATATGCTGCATATGAACATGCAAATTCCACAAACATCTGACGAAAAAAGTCATTAGAAATAAGAAGAAATAGAATACAACATGAGAAGAAAAGTATATAGAGTATATGAGTAGTGTATAGGAGTAACTTAGTTTACCACTGAGCTAGTTAACTGTTAGCTTTAGTTACTTTTCAGTTAAAACAGTTACAACTGATTCTCAACAGTATACACTCTCATATACTCTTACAAAAAGACATCCTGATTAGCATAGGCACAAAAAAAAGAAACAGAAAAATCAAATAAACAAGTCAGAAAAAATAAAGGTCTCCAATCACTTCATGTATTATTTGCTAGAGACAACCCCTTAAAGAGACCTGTTACCAAGCACTAGAGAGGCCAAAAGGAAAGTCCTGTCCCAAAACAGAGTTGTTGTTAGTTGAAAAGCCTCCTTGCCACTCCACGGGACAGCCTAAATAACACATTAGTATAGAACTATTCCACCACTGCTGTACAAAACCCCTGAAGTTGAGTTTAGTAAACTGATCGGGATGGATCAAGCTATAGGACAACATCACTTGATATACGCCAGGAAAGAGCAGGTTTTGTAGCCTGTAGGTATCCTAATTTGCAGCCAATCATTAGAATATGGTTTATTGACATCTGCTTATGAAAATGAAAGGCTTAATCTTGGAGGGAATTACAGAAGGAGTATTTAAATCTATTTTTTAGAGGGAAGGAAAGTGAAGAGTTTTAGATGAATATTCACTAGGGCTATCAACAGTTCATACTCATCTATTGAAGTTAGAGGATAATTGAAAAGGTCTTAATGTTGGTGGTGCTTCATTTAGAACAATTGTGCCATCTAGAATCCGCAAGAAAGATTTCAACCGAGATTCTCTATCTGGTATTGTCATTGCACAAATTCCTAAGGAAATAAGAGATTCCAGGCATTGTTATTGACAAAGAATGGAAAGGCTACAAAAGCAACGGTGGGGATGGAGAAACCCCTAATCCAAGAGTCCTCACCAAATTTTGTACAAGAACAATCACCCATAAAAAGGGGAGTAGAATCAAAAAGGAACTAGTATTATGGTACTCAAATACAAACAGCCACACTTAGCAACATGGCCACATATTAGGTGTTTTTCCATTGCATAGCCACAAATTGTTTTTTTTTAATAAAGTTCAATAATTCATCACATTATTTGATTGGTCAATCTATTAATCAAATTACTAGGCCTTACAAATAATGTTTATCGGAATATACAGTAAATAACCCATCTACCGACTCAGAATGCATCTAAATGATGAAGGAACCAACACTGCACAACAATTTGATCACATGGTGTTTCAATTTTCACATTGTAAAGGTAACCAAAAAAAGAAAGAATCTTCCTAGATGAAATTTACAAGCAAGTGTAACATCGCATGGTTAAATGTCTATTCGGCTTTTCTTTGATATTAATGTTAAATTGAGGACTATTAGCAACATATTTATTACTATTTGTTAAAATTTATTAGAAACTAAAAAATCATAAGTGAGACTCGTTAAAAAGTGAAAATCACAAAATTTTGTGATGTTCAATAAATTTTAATCAATAAAAAAATGTATTTAAAATAGTATTTCAAAAAATTTCTCTTTATTTCCCTTCACATTGACTGTTTCTAACGGGTAACCAAACACGTTCTATGTTTTCTAAGAACACAACATGGCCAACAGTTGTTGGAGGAAATTTTGTGTATATATAATCCTGAATCTGACATCATCACTTTTAATTCTCTATATGTCGATTCTTAAACACAAACTGATTAAAAAGAAGGTAATTTAATGGTAAAAAGGTGAATTAAAAAGAGAAAGATACCTTCGGGGAGAGTAAGAAGGGGTTGAAGAGAGCAATCACAGTGACAAGGAGGACAAGGATAAGAGGTGGCAACAATGGCCTGAAATTGTTTCTTCAGGTAACTGGAAGCATGTAAATCTAGCAAAATAAGCTCAAAAATAGACAAAAGATCTGGCTGGTTCAGGGATAGGTAGACAAACAATATACCTGTGCATGTTGAAGCCGGACTCGAGAACCTGCTTTATCAATTAAATCTATAGCTTTGTCGGGCAAAAATCGATCACTGCAGGAAATACAATTATTTTAAGCTAGAAAATACTTAAGATACACAGCATGAACAAAATAACAACTACATTATAGTTCCAAAATAAATATAAATATTGCAATACAATTCAAAGGGATAAAATTAATATACATTTGAAAATTTTCCAGCAACATAAAAATTAAAAGAAAAAAAGAAACTTGTCTGATCACCAGCATAAATGAATAGAATAGGTAAAATGAACAGAAAAGGAGCAGAACGTTTAAATATGACAAACCTAACATATTGGTGTGACAATTGGGCAGCAGCTACAACAGCATCATCTGTATAACGGAGTGTTGAGGCCAACGGATCAATTGGGTGTTGGTACACACGAATTTGAGAGAAAAACAGCTTCTATTACTCACAAGAATAGAATTACAGAGATTTACAAACTCAAACACAAAAACTCTCAAACTCAGACCACTGACACAACACTCACTAAGAATTCTCACTACTTGGATGAATTCACTCTTGGTGTTTCTGTGTGTCTAAGTGATGATTTACAAGTGAGGTTTGCACCTCTATTTATAGGGGGAAGAATGGTGTGAACGTTGGAGGGTGGTGGTAGCCAGCTGGTGGACAGCTTGTGTGCATTAATGGACAGCTGGAATACATTAATGGTGGCCCAGGGGCTGCTTTCGGCTGGACATCATCACGGAGCTTGTGGTGAATTTCATAGCGTTCTCTAAGTCCTTTCAGTATTTGTATGGTTTCATCTACAGTTGGTGTAGCAAACCAATCCATGAAGCAACGACCCCATATATAAAGAAGATTCGTATTTGAAGGATTGCAACCACTAATTTATTTTTATCATCTTAAATTAGTTATTGCAATTTTTTAATTATTTTGAATAAATTAAGAATAGAAAAATTTGTTTCATTCAATTGTCTTCAATTTGTTTTATTCAATTATCTTCAATTTTAACAATTTAAATTTAAATTAGGATTTGTAATTCTTTAAAAAAGAGAAAACAAACACTAATTTCTTCCCTACTCTTATTCCCTACTTTTTCCCCTATACATTTGATGTTTCATTGAGAGCTGGATCCTTTTCAATGTGCTTCCTATATTCATCCAGTTTTGTGGCTCCTATACACTGCATAAAATTTCAGGCACTCACTTTCTTACAACAGTTCCAAGTTCCTACCAAACAACAGTAAGTGCATATATTAACTTGTGCATTGCAGTAGGTTTAGCATAAGCATAACCAGATACCTTCAAATTCCACAACCAGTCTACAATTTCTGCATTCTTATACTATTGACCAAGATTGAACTGCTGAAAATGCAAATGCATTTTTTTAAAAATAAAACACTCAAAAACTAAATATTGAAACTTCCACATTATTTAGGTTCAATTGCATGCCAAAAGTAAATGAACATTTATCAGAATAGCAAATTGAAATATGAACTCACCTCGCTTATTAAATAATAT
This sequence comes from Glycine tomentella, assembly GCA_007407185.1. Classification (NCBI taxonomy): domain Eukaryota; kingdom Viridiplantae; phylum Streptophyta; class Magnoliopsida; order Fabales; family Fabaceae; genus Glycine; species Glycine tomentella. The sequence continues at coordinate 2,365,739 of PYAF01000602.1, forward strand.
AACTATACAAGTTTCCCTCGCGATACACATGAACAAAGGAAAGATTCCAAGCAGCGGTTTTGAAGTTGTTAATCCTGCTAATGAGGGCAGCATGAGGATGCATGATATTGACGTTCTCTTCCAGAATGTGCAGTGAGCTTAAAGAATCTGACTCACAAATGACATTGATATATCCCAAACGATTTGTTTGTTTTTTAGAGTGACTTTAATTCCTTAATTTTCGAAATTAAAATACCCTGTCAAAATGCTTATAAATTTAAAAATTCTTCTCTTCAAATATAATATTTTTTGTGTAGAAGTACTATTTCATATTTTCTTAAAAAATTCATTTTCTTATAAAAGTATTTTATCCAAACGCATGATAAATGTTTTCTTGTCTCTGTTCATGGACTTCCACATTTTAAATAATTTTTCTAAGAGAATAATCTTTAGCATGATATTGGTAGTTTTATGATTAGGTAATAATAAAAATGGATTCTTATCAGTTTCATTTTTTAAATATAGGTAAATTTTAGCATAAAATAAATTAATCAAGTATAAACCTAAACTCGAATGGCTCTGAAAAAGATGTTAAATTTGGGTGTATAATCGCTGCATAAGATGCAGAATTGTTAATATTATATTTAAAAAGGTCTTATTAACAACTATTTTAAGAATATTAATTTAAAAAATTTAAAAATTATTTTAACGTGTAAATCATAAAAAATAAAAAATAAAAAATAGAAAACATAATTCTGTAGCTAATTAAGTAAAAATTATTTAAAATACTTGTTAGCATTTATCTCTTTAAAAAATATTAGCAGTAAATATCATTTACTTGCATGTTTCATATTTTATTATTTTGTTTCAACTTGCATGATTGCACAATTTGCACTTGAGTATGTCTATGATATGATGCGTATGATTAACCCATGTCCTAGTATGAATACGGTATTCAGATGTATTAATCAGATGCAGTTCCCAAATCTTGAACACGCTCACGCAGAGAGCACATGCTCACTTTCATTCTTGTCAGCGTCAGAGAATAAAAATCGAAGCACGTGGCACGTTCCCAAATTCTCCATGCATCAACATATAAACAAGTCAAACAATCACTAGTAGTAACACTTTAATTTTCTTTTTCTTTTTCTGTACGCAAATTACGCGCGTGTTGATAGATTCATCATCGTAGAAACACATTGAGGAAATCAGTTGCTGCCTAGTTTCACGGAAAAGTCAAAGGGGTTGTCAGTTCTGAAGAAGTGGATGCCAACTTCAAAGTTTGAGGCAACAGTCACAAAGCCTTCTTCCACTTGCTCCCAAATGGTTTCTTTGTCTCTCAAAAGACAACTTCGCCACCTTCATTCAGCTTTCACTTTTGTTGCCATGTCCTAGTATTCAACGTCAGAATCATTACCATATAATATTTTTTATTCCACTAGACAAAAAATGTACTCATTTGATATTAGTATTTTAATTTTAACAAATAACTACTACATATTATATATGAACATTTTCATCAATGTTTTGGACAATTAGAGCATCTCGAAGGAGATTGCTTTTAAGGTTCTTTCGGTTAAAGAATTAGTTCCGTGAAAAATTTATGCATTGAACAATGCTTATGTGAAGGAACAGTTTCGTGAAGAAAGAGAATTTATGCCTCTTGTATAAGGAAATGAATTTTAACAATAAAATAATATTATGTTCATTAACTATCCCATAAAAAAAAAGAGAAAAAATAATAAGAACCAACAAAAGCATAACTAACCAAATTCTTGAAATCAATGGGCATCGTTGTTGTTTGCGCTAGGGAGGTCGACGCCGAAGGCTGATGGGTCGCGATGATAGTGACGCGAGGAAGAGGTCGCGACGGTGGTGGCTCGAGGAAGAGGCCGCCCACGAGTGAAGGAACTGCGACGGCGGTGGCGCGAGGAAGATGCCACGAGGGTCGACTGTGTGGCTCGAGGAAGACGTCGCGCGAGTGAGGGGACCGCGATGGCAGTGGCGCGAGGAAGATGCATGATGGCAGACAGTGTGGCTCGAGGAAGAGGTCGCGCGAGTGAAGGGTCATGGAGTGGAGAAGAGAGAAATGGGTGGGTTGTGGGCTGTGGAAGAGAGAAATATGAGTGAAAAAGAGAGAAAGATGAGTGGAGAAGAGAGACAATGAGCGTGGAAGCTGGAAAATAACCGTTGAAGGATTCATTATAAATTTGGGTGATTTCTTTAAGCTTTTGCACACAAAATCCACACTTCTATTTTTTTTTTTTGTTCCTATCAATCCTCAATCTTTTTGTTCACATTATAAATTTGGGTGATTTCTTTAAATGGATCTAATGTGTTTGATGAAGTTTTGCCAGCACATGTGCCCGCAGTGCAATACACAGTGAATAAAATCCAATATAATATGGGATACTATTTAGTGGATGATATTTATCCAGACTTTGCTATATTTGTGAAGATCATCTCAATGCCACAAGGAGAAATGCGAAAATTATTTGCTCAACAACAAGAATCGGCAAGGAAGGATGTAGAATGGGCATTCGAAGTGCTTCAATTTTGATTCACAATTATACGTGGTCCGACACGTTTTTGGGATATTGCTAAAATGAAGAATATCATCTATGCATGCATCATATTATATAACATGATTGTCAAGAACGAACGTGACACATGTGAAAATAATTTTGATTACGATAATGTAGGTGACAACACATCAACATTCGAAGTATCTTTAGGTGTTCACCCTAGTATCAGATTAACATACCTTCAAAGGAGAGCAGAGGTTCGTGACAAACAAAAACACTATCTTCAAGCAAATTTAATTCAGCATATTTGGGAACGTTTCGGAAACAAAAATAACAATAATCAAATTTATATAATATTTTTTTCCCATCGTTATGTTTTCTATATTTCAATGTTATTGAATTTAATTATCTATTATTATGTAAAAATTTATTTTTTTATTATTAGACATTTTGCTGCAATGTTATGTCATTTTATTATTTTCAATTGATATTTAATATTTTTTTCAATTATTCATAATTTTAATTTGTATTTATAAAAATTGAAAAAATTATAAGTTTTAATAAAAATATAAATGTGTGGATTTTTTGAAGTTTCTTGTTATTTCTTGCGATTTCTTACCTTGAAGCAAAAAAAATTATGATTTTTTTTATGAATGACATGACACTATGGAGACCAAAAAAAATAATAAAGAAACCCAACTAAACACTTCCTATTAAAAAAATGCTCTTATATGTTGAATCAGATTTATGCACATGAATAGTAACCCACTTGCGCCTTGTTTTGGAAAAAAACTTCTTTGATCTTCTTCTTTTTTGTGAATTTCTTTGATCTTCTTAATTAAAGCAATATGTCTAATATATAACATTTAATTGACTTACATGTATTACTTACGGGCTAATTTTGATTTATGTATATTCTTTTTATCATATTTTGATTATCGGTAGTCAAATTTTAATATTCTCCACAAATTCTAACATGATATATTGGATTAGGACTTAAAAAAAATTCACATATAAAAAATCATGTGAATTTTAAAAGACTTTGTAAGAATATAATAATTTTTAAAAATTTTTTAAAAGAAATTTATGATTTGAATTTTGTAGTTAAGATTTTAATGGATTTAGAAAATATGAATTTATAAGATTTGAAAGGACATTATGGATTTTTAACATTTTAAAGGATTTTGTGAATTTTTAAAGACATTCAAAATTATTGATAAAGATCCATGAATTTTGTTCACCTAACGCTTTAAATAAAACCCATCTTATACAAAGAATCATAAACTTGTTACATAACAAATCAATTTTTCTTAACATATTTACATGCACAATAGGTTTATTCTCCTTCAATCATCAATCAAATTAATTATATAAAAACTATATATCACAATGTCTGTAAGTAGTATGAATACTTGTAGTCATTCTCACAATAACGATCTCATCAAACAACAAACATATTCAATAATTGTTTCAAATCTCATTTATATTTATTCATTTATACATGAGTCAACTTCTCACATTCATTAGAATTATATATTTCTCATGTTCATATATATTCACGTTCGTTTATATGTATAAGCATGTAGTCAAGATGCCTCCCAAATTCAAAGAATTGGAAAAATCTCCCATATCACACGTTTCAGGGCATATTGACCATTGGTCGAAAAAAATTTATGAATGGCTACTGCTTTCAACAAAGAGACATGAGATTATGTGTGATCCGAAAGAAAAGCATGTCAATTTGCAAGAAAGGAAATAAAGGAAGAAAGTCTCATGAAATTTCAAGAGTTTTGGTGATATTGTTTAATGTGTATTTTCTCATAAAAAGTCTCATGAAATTCATTAAAATCCATCATAAGAAAGAATCCATCAAAATTTGTACACTTTTGAATACCAAAAGACTTTTTTTAAGTTGTAAAAAAACTGAATTGAATATCAACAGACTTTATTAAATTTCTTAAAAAATCCTAATAGTCTTGATTAAATACCACAAGACTTATTTCTATTATTTAAAAATCCTGGTTGAATACCTCAAGACTTTTTTTACAAAAATAAAGTCTTTTAAAATCCTTACACCCCTCTAAGTATATGCATACGATCGTAACTAAAAGTAAATAGACTGAGAATTATAGATTTTTTTCCTCAAAGAAAAGTATTTTTATAGTAAAAAGTCATGAGACTAAAGGCTATATTTGGCTAGGCATTTCAGCTTGCTTCTAGTTTGTTTTACTAGCTGAAAAACTCATTTAGTTGTTCGGTAAGCAAGTTTTTTAATAGCTTCTAAAGTTTTTTGAACACTACTCGAAGTAGTATTTTTTAAAATGCTAGCTTCTAGTTTCTATTTTTTTTTATATTTTATTCCTTTTTTATCCTTAATGTATTTATCAAATTTTTTACTTACCCTTTTTAAATAAATCAGGGTTTTATTATTTTTGTTTTTATACTCATTCATATGTGCAGACTCACTCATTTTGTTTCACAATGTGCACACTAACCTTTTTTTCTCCATGTCATGGTAATTTTTTAACTCTCCATGTAGTGCTTGATAGGTTCTCTTTATAATATTTTTTATTGGGGAACCGAGGGGGTAAACACTAGGGAGATTTACACTAATGGGTCATGAGCAATCATATAAGTAAAACTGACACCACACTTTAACCCAAAACCTTAAGGCCCAGGTCTATGGATCTTATCCTCACTTATATGGTTCTTAATCTTCTTATTCCTACTTGATGTGTAACTTCACTTCACACTTGTATTCCAACAATCTTCCTCTCGAGTGTGAGTTTCTTCCACATAGTAGCTTCCCCTCAAGAGAAAGTCATTTTCAATTTACGAGTATCCAATGGTTTCCCTTAGAGCTTAATGGTGGCTGCCCCGACCTTTCTAGCCATTTCCGCCAACATACTCTAGTACCTTGTATTGTCGCAACACCTGACACCACACCTTAACCCAAAACCTTAAGGCTCAGGTTTATGGTTCTTATTCTCACTTATATGGTTCTTAACCTTCTCATTCCTATCCAATGTAGAACGTCATCTCACACTTGTATTTTAACAATTTTGATTGTGACATTGCATAGTATGAATGAATAAAAAAAGAAAACAATAAAAGAAACAAAGGGTTGATTATGGTTGTGCTTTGATAGGTTTTCTTTACCATTCATCCTTTATTCTTTTTTTTTGCAATTGTTCAAACTTTCATAAATTAATTACGATTGTGCTCTTGTATTGTAACGTGATAGAGGTTGCTTTTAGTGAGGGTATTGTTTGCTTATATTTGTTTGCTTTTTGTAAGTTATGAATTTAGTGGTGTAGGATAATTCATCCTTTTTGTAAGACATTAATTTTTGGCATGCCTTATGCCTCGTAATGATAAACCCTTTTGCCTAAGGAAAAAATGAGCCATGTCTTATGTCTTTGTATTATCTATTGACATTTAGTTCTTGACACATGTTGTGTTAAGTTTTTAATATGCACAATAGAATTTTATTTGCTCTTAAAAAATTTGTAGTACTCGATGAAATTGTTCTTGTATTCTATTTCTAACTATGATGCACAATTCGGTTTTTCTATATTTTAACTTTTTTTACTTCAATTCATTCATTATACTATTTTGATAAATTTGTAAAATGACTTCAACTAATGATAATATGGAGGAAGGGCTCAATTTTAAATGGACCGGTGAGTATGAAAAATCTCTGTGTGAACTTTGCATCAAATCATTAGGAAAAATAGGCGTGTAGCGCGTAAGTGGAGGGACATTAATCAAGAATTTGAAGCCATCATCAACTGCAAATATTTTTACAAAACATTGAAGAACAAATATGATTATATGAAGAGAGGTTGGCGCATTTAAAAGTTTTTGAAGTCTGGGAAAACTGGCTTAGGGTGGGATCCTACTACAAGAAAGTTTAGTGATTCAAACGAGTAAAGAAAATTCTATTAGTTCTAGCATTGCATCAATAATGAATATTATGCATCGCATGGTTGGTGAAGGTTATTTACAAAAGGGTAGTGAACTATGATGTTTTGTGGTTTCTTTGTTTGAGACTGAAGTAAGACGTGAGTTATTTGTACACATGGAGGATGATGATTCTATGAAAGCTTGGTTGATGTATATGCATGCCAAATAGAAATGAATGATCACCTTTTTAGATATTTTTTTATTTTTTATGTTTATTATGATTTTAACATACAAGTATTTGTTCTTTTAATGCATGTGTTTTTTTACTTTTATTTTTATTATTTGTTTGAATATGAAAATACACACTACGTGTTTGAAGAATGATTATGATTGTTTCATATATGTTTTTTTATTATTAGGCATAACGTGAATCTTGAAAGAGAGAAAATAAAAAGAAAATATTGACTTTTTTGAAATATTACTTCATGTTCAACAAGTGCATTAGCTACATATCACTATAAATTTATGTACAAAGAATCGTGTATGACTTCACTTCAAAGAGGAGAAAATTGGATGAATGAGATATTAAATGGACACCTTATTCGATGTGTGAATGTCTTTAGAATGAAGCCAAGTTTATCTATGCAATTATGTGAAGACTTACAATCAAAATATGAATTACAACAAGTAAAAAAATGTCACTTGTAGAGAAAGTGGACATATTTGTATATACAATTGTCATGGGTGCCTCTAAAAGGGATGTTGGAGAACATTTTCAACGTTCTGGTGACACCATTAGTAGAACATTTCATGAAGTTTTGGAAGTAATTAATGGTAGGGTAAAGGGACACAAGAATCTTGCATATATCATTAGATCAAAGGATCCAACTTTTCAATTTATATCATCTCATATTGCTGACGATGATCGATACAAGCTCTATTTCAAGGTAAATATAATTTTTTTTTCTTTTCTTCTTATTATAAACACCATTATCTAATGCACTATAACAGGATTGTATTGGATGTATTGATGACACTCACATAAATGATTGTATTCCCAAGGAAGATCAATTGGGTTATAGGGGGAGAAAAGTAATCTTTAACTTCAATGTCATGAACACTTGTGACTTTGATATGTGCTTTACGTTTTTATCAGTTGGATGTGAAGGATCAGACAAATCTAAGCAAACAATACCTTCACTAAATTCATAACTTACGAAAAGTAAACAAATCCAAGCAAACAATACCCTCACTAAAAGTAACCCTTATCACGTTACAATATAAGAGCACAACCGTAATTAATTTATGAAAGTTTGAACTATTGCAAAAAGAAAATCAAGAATATAGGATGAATGGTAAAAATAACCTATCAAAACACAATGTAATCAACCCCTTTATTTCTTTTTTATTGTTTTTCCTTTTTTACTCATTCATACTGGAAAATTTCATAATCAAAATATTGTAAAGATTTAAATTAATCTATGTATACAAAATATCAACATGAAATGAAATTTTAGCTAAATGTGTGATCTTATAGTCAACATTTTTTGCCAAAATATCTTTTTTTTATATATAAACATAAACTCACTCATTAAATTTAAATTTTGTACTAATTTAAATGTATGTTGCCTGATATATGATTAAAATTTCATCTTCGCGGGTTAAGATTTGATCTATATCCCTAATTGACTTTGCAACCATGTTCCTAATTTTAAAGGAATGGGCCATTCCATCTTTAGTCACCCTTGTGCCAAGTCTCAAGTTTATCTGCTTATAACCAAGCCACTACTACTACTTCATCATTAAATCTTATCCTTGAAATATAGGAGTTAATTGTTATGCAACAACTTCTTTTCTATTTACACATGGTTAAAACAATTACTTTTTTGCAACAACCGAAGTATTTGAACTAAAAATAGCATCTCTAAGCGAAAACTCATTTTTGTATTCTAAAAATACCATTTTGAAGTTACTAGTCAAACTTATGTGCATTAGCTAACAATAAGCTTTTGAATTGGAGGTTCTATAGCTAACTAATTAATTTCCTTTAGATAATAGCTTTTAAGTTCGTCTTAGATCCACATTCATCTTTAAATTTACGTCAAAAGTTGAGAGAAAACACAAAAGAAGGGCAATTGTTAATTTTGTGAAACTACGTCCAAAGTATTTGACGTGTCACCAAACATGCTCTAAACTCTCTAACTTTATTCAACTCATCATGCCCCTTAATTCAACATTTTTTTGGTGATAACAAGTTAATTGTACAATTAGTTACTAGTCCAATTTTTGTGCATCAGGTAGCAAAGGTTGTGATAGAGTCCCAGTTTAAAATTTGTGACTTGTGTTATGTTTGATAAAATTAGTTGAAAATTTAGTTTGAAGTTAAAAAGTTATCTTGTTAAGTATTTGATAAAATTAGTTGTTGAAGTAAATAAAAAGTGTAAAATGATTTAAAAATAAAGTCATGATTTATTTAAAAAAGATAAACAAAAAAATTGATAATATATTAAAGATAAAATGAAAGAAAATATAAAAATTAGAAATTAGAAACTAATATTAAAAATAAAAATGTTACTTCAAATAACGTTTCAAAAAATACTATAAATTATTGAAAAATTATTTTAAAAAATTGTTTATCAAACAAACAAATAAGATTTTTAGTTAATAAAAAAATTAAAAAATAATTAAAATATTTTGCTAAATATCGTTTTGATGTAGATGAGAAATATATTATGCTAGGAAAGGGAATAGAAAAAGAAAAAAAAAGCTCATTCATTTCACAATGAATTTTTTGTAATTTTTCTTTTTATTTCATTTTTTCCATCATATTTTTTACATAATGTTACTTTTCTCTCTCTCTCTCTCTGTCTCTCTCTCTCTATATATATTTTATCTCTTTTTTCCCCTACTCCATACACTCTAAAATAAGGTATACATTTGTGAGGAAGTGAGGATTAAATCAGCACTGAATTTTACTTTATTCACAATAAGCACCGAATTTTTAAATTAGCACTAAGTAGAAAATGATTTATTTTCTCAATTTTTTTTAATCCTTTAATATTATTTACGTTAAAAATTAAATCCAAATAATACCTAAATAATTTAACCTTCATTTCATAACTTTAATCATTTGTATTGAATGAATTGTTTCGTTATTTTCTTAAACTTTCATACATAAAACTTTACACATCTTCATATAAATATTCATTTGACTCGATTATATATAGAGGGACAGGACTAATTATAATATAATTTGTAAATTTTAGATTTAATAATTATTTCATTGAAACGACGTCGTACAGGCTTGTTCCTCGATCATGCTAGCTTAATTTCTCTACCTTAAATAGGATTGTTGCGTAACCTTTTTACCCTTCCTCCTGCCCCTCTCCCAGCTTCGCTGATATCTTCGTTTAGAGGATACCCTCAAAGGTCTCCCTCTCTCTCATCAGCTAGCTAGTTAACTGTACTTTGATATGTTCTTTATATATATATATATATATATATATATATATATATATATATATTTTTTTTTTTTTTTTTTTTTTTTTTTTTTTTTTTTTTTTTTTTTTTTTTTTTTTTTTTTTTTTTTTTTTTTTTTTTTTTTTTTTTTTTTTTTTTTTTTTTTTTTTTTTTTTTTTTTTTTTTTTTTTAGAATTTTGCATTATGTTCATTACCCTATTTGGAGATCTATTCTATATTTCTATACAACTACCCCCTTTTAATTTTGTGACTGCTAGTTGTTTGTAAAATGGAGATAGTGACTGTAGACGTTAACTTCAACCCAAGTTTGGTTTTTTATGCATCTTATCCTGGCTCTTCTTTACCAACCCATTTCAAAGAAAAGACAAATATTGAAGCTTTTTCATGATTTGCGTTCAGATCTGCTGTTGATTTGTGCACTGGTTACACCCCTTTTTATTTAGGCTGTAGATAATTGGGAAATGGTGAAATGGGCTGTGGAATTTCTTCTTCAAGTTTAGATTTTTAATTTTTCTTTTTTCCATTTTGATGCATTTAATTGATCTGGCCAAATGGATCTGTTAGCAACTTGAAACTGGGATGTGTGCTGCTCTTATATTTTGTTTGCATTTCCTGAATTTTTTTATTTTTATTTTGCTTTGTTTAGGTGTTCTACTGTGAAAGTTAGCCGATTTTGAAGATGAATTGTTATAATCTTCAGAAGAATGCCTTCCCATCCTGTGAAGAGATGAGAGGCTCTATTCCCATTGCTGATCAGAATGGTGGACCTGTCTTTTGCCCTAAGCCACGCCGAGCTGGGGTTTTAATAAACTTGCCTATTCGGCCAGTAAAATGGCATTTAGGGTAAGTTTTAAGATTTATTGTTTGCCTTTTGATGCCATTATTGTATTTTCGGCTGTAATGAGGATCTGATCTGATCTGTTGTGTTTTGATTGTGTTTATTAGTCATCAAGGTGAGGGGTCTGATTCAAAAGCTGGGGCAGAACTACTTGACATTGTTCTCAAGAGGGTAAGTGATAACTCTGTTACAAGTTGTTTAGTTTATGTTTTAACCAAGGAAAATAGAGATGATCAAATATAGCATATAAATTTATCTTTCGTAACAAATTGTTTTGGTCTATTAGCAATGCATGGGATATGGATTTATAATTTGATATTGATATGTTGATTTTATGTAGGAACGCTTGTGGTATTTACCAAAGTTGCATCTTCAGATTGCCACTTTTTTATTGGAATGATTTTGGGCTTAAAATCATGTAGTACTTTTCAATTTTTAAGCAAGGTTTTACATAACGGTCCTCTACTGCAATTGCGGCTGCAACACGTCAAGGTTTTTGGGGTGTCTGCGTCTGCAATTGCAGCCGTATTCCCCGTATTTGTCTGCAATATTAAGTATCGTGACAGAACTGCAACCGAAATTTAAAACCTTGTTTTTTAGTTATTATTGATTGATCTGTGACAATTGGCATGGCCATAGTTTTTGCTGCAATGAATGTTGTCTGACTTTGATATTTGATTGACTAATTTTTGTTTTGCTTCCGATAGGAGAGTTATGGGGAAGAATTTGCAAATCAGATACCTTCATCTCCTCCTTATTTCTGTGGTTCTCCTCCAGTTCGGGCTTCTAATCCCTTGATCCAAGATGCTCGATTTGGAGATGAAGAGTACTCTCTTGTATCAACAATTTCATCGCCTTCAGGTTTACTGTCTCCATCTTCAGCATCTCGCAAAGCAGGATGTGCTAGGATGAAGTTTGGACTTAAACCGGCTGCAGTTAGAGTAGAAGGATTTGATTGCCTCAGCAGGGATTGCCAGAATTCCGGCATCCCGGCTGTTGCTTAAACTCCATTCATAGAAGTGTATATAGAAGAACCCAAGTGGCATTACTTATAAAACGTGACTTAAGTAGAGAGAGTTTTGAATGTTTTGGAGGGAAGTAAGAAATTCAGTTAGTTGTGTATATAGCAAATGCTTTTTTGTATGGTGAGGTGAATCATCTCATTGTGAGTATCCGTGGCAAGTTTAGGGAGCTGCAGAAAAAGCAAACCTTCGGTTCTTGAGGTTTTATGTGTAGAGAGCGTGTCTTTTTTGTAATATAAGGCGGTTGTATCGGAGTGTCTTCTAAACCTTTTAGGCTATCACCGTAAGAGTGTTCTGTATAGGAATTGGTGATTTTGGTCATCGTCCCTGTAAATATATTTAGAGGTGACTTTGCAAGTATGTCTATTATATTTAGTTATTCAACTTGTTTTCTGTTCCCAAATGCAATTTTAAGTACCCATTTTGGATTTGTCAAAATGTTTGTTTAACTTGATTTTGCAATATACTCTTGTATGTTTTTGGATTTGTCAAAATCTTTACAAAATAGTCTTTTATGATTCCCATTCTTCCTTCTATCTAGGCTTCCCATTCAGATGAAAAACATCAATCTGTTTTTTTACACGAGGTAGACTTTAGCTGTATTTTTTATTTTGGCTTAAATATATTTTTAATTCGTATAATTTAATGTTTTTTTTTTTGCTTTTTTTCTTATAAAATTATTTTTTGTTTTTACTCTTTTTAAATTAATGTTTGTTTTGTTTTTAGTTGTTAAGACATTTTAGATACTATTTTTTTTTAATATTCAAAGCATTATTTAAAGTATCTTTTAAGGTATATGATTTATAAAGACTAAAAATAAAAAAATAATTTTACAAAATAAAAAATGTTAAATTATAAGAATTAAAAATATATTTAAATATTTTATTTTTTACTTTTAAAGTGCTATGAATCTTAACTAGTTCCCATGTTGAATTTAGGATGGTGTGTTTGATTGTGATTAAACTTATCTCAACTTTAAATTTAAGGATACAAGTTAGAAGTATGTTTGAGAGTTTTTTTATAGAAAATTTTTATTAGAGAAGTTCTCAAAAGTATTTTTAACCTTATTTTTCAAATAGGCGCTAACACAATTATTTCCGTAACTTCCAAAATTTGTGTAAAGAACTATATAGCTTTGCATTGCAGTATACGAATTGGCAGGATAATAGTTAGCTAGAAAGGAAGTTTGTATTGTATTCATGGACTCATGGTATAATCTTTCTTGTTTTGTATTTAGCATTAATTTTTTATTGTATTTTATAAATTCAAATAAACATTATTCTCTGTACCTTTTTGTATATAATTAATGCTAATTATTTTTTCCTTTACGATTATAACATTTTTTAAAGAAAATAATAATAATTATAAAATATAATATAAACTATTTTTATATATTTAACTAAGTTATACACCAATGTAAATATATTACAAAAATAATATTTTAAAACTATTTTTTATAAATTAAAATAATATAAGATATATGATATATAAATTATTTTAATATATATCAATATTTATAATTATGTAAATATATTTTTGAAATATTTACATATACTCACTAATATATTAAAATTATAAATTATTAACTTAACACTAATATAAATAAGACACAAATTATTATACTAATATGTGATTAAATAACTGTGTTGAAACTAATTAATGATGTATTTTGATTTAGGATAAATAATCAAATTTGTATATAAATTTGTTCTTAAAACATAAAATTTAAATTTAGTATTTAAATGTGAAAAATACAACAAATTAATCTTGGAAATAATTTAATGATAAATTAATTTCTAAACTTTGTAACTTAATTTTAAATTAGTTTTAAAAAATATAATTTTTATTAAATTAGTGATTAAACATTATAATTTGAAGATAAAATAATCTCATAAATATAATATAATAAAACTAATTTATTACACTTTTTCTACTTTCAAAATTAAATTTATATTTTCATCTTTAAATAATCAATTTCTCCTACATCATATGATATTTACCCTTTGATTTATTTATTATCACACCTTTTTTCTACGGCATAGATGAATTATGAGTTCTTCTTGAAGAGTGAAGACACTTTATGATTTAGTACTATTATTATTTAATTGATGATGGTTTACAATTTGTTGTGCACGAGGTTATCTAAGAATCGCCCTTACCTGAGCCGGAATTCCATTGCAATAATTTACTTATTTACTTCTTCTTTCCTATTATAATTATATAAAAAAATTAAAATAATTATTATTTTAATTTTTTAATATAATATTAATTACATTTTTTATTTATGTCTCTTATAATATTAACGACAAATAATAAAATTTATAAATGAATTAATAATGATATAAAATTGATTATATAAAATTATTATTCTCTTTTATTTATTTATTTATTTATTATTTTTTCTTAATCTTTATAAAATAACTTAAAACAACTCTTATTTTGGATGGAAAGGATATATAATTCAAACTGTTCATTCACATATAGATATTTTTCTGCATCAGTAGTCGTTAATTGTTCTCATGAATTGGCTTCTACTGTAGTCTTTCCACGGCCTCTAATTCCAATCTATTTTCAGGCAAATAATTATTCTCGTTCATTCCCTGATTCCCATCCTCTACATCCTATTTCTTCTGTCCTTTCCTATGAAATTTGTTCAACCTCATACAAAACCTTGTGCTTAATGCTCTTGCTATCATTGAACCCACCTCTCCTAGAGTCCTATTCAGTTAATAGTTAATTTGGTTGCTAGTTTTTGTTATTTCAGTTTTCGCTTTCTCTTTGATAGAATTTTCATCACCTTATCTGTTAGTTAGAAGGCTTATCATCTTTTGTACATAAAAAAGAATATGATTCGTATAATCAATTAAATTCGAGTCCTTTCGTTCAGGTGATTTTTCCTCTAACAAAGGGGAAGGATGGATTAGATCACGCAGATCCAATAGTAGAAGTAGAAGCCTTTCAAGGGAAGGAATTCCGTGTTAAGTCTACATGTAAATCTAATGTTGTAACTTTATGTATCACTTCAGTTACTTTGCTCTCTCTCTCTCTCTCTCTCTCTCTCTCTTTAAACTGTACTTGAGTTACTTTGCAAATAGTGTATGTTTGGATATATAACACCTATAATTATTTTTATTCTTTTAAATTAGGATGGTATCATGAAAAACTCGAAGCGATTATTTACTATTTTCCCTTTATCATGAAAAAATAATCAATTATTTTTTCACTATAAATCTAATCTAAACACACCATGAGTGTATCGGACCATATTAACAAGATATTAACATGGTCAACTTTAATGAATGTCTCAAATCAAATAACAATATATTTTTTTTTAATTTTTATTTTAGGAGTAACAGTTTATTTAGGCAAGCTATTAGAGAATTGATTTTAGATGACATAATTTTTGAAGAATTGATTTTGATTAAAAAAGAAAACTGAAAAGTAGTGATTTTTATATATTTTTAAAAAATACATTGAAATTAATTTGCAATAAAATAATTAGTTAGGTTGTACTATTAGTGTTAAGTTTTTTTTTTCTACAATATCATCAAATTATAAATTTTTATGTATGATAAATTATTGACTTTTATAAATATCAATATTCATCTCTAAAGTGATTTCTAATAATATCGATTGATAAGATACAACTCTATAATTTTTTTTAATGAAATCTGGCATTCAAAGCTCATGCCATAGATTATATAAAAATCAAAAGATGAACAAAAGCATGGGGCCGGACGTGAAGGAGAAATAAAAAAAATAAAAGAAACATATAGTTAAAGGTACTCCTATTCTATTTTTGCAAAAATCCTCACTAATAAATAAACTGATGAATACTATCTGACCGAAAAAAGTCCTGTACTGAAATAGCAAAGGAAGCAATCTTGTCACAAGTATTAACCTCCCTATAAATCTAAGAAACTCTAAAGTTCATGTTGGAGATAAGAAGGCAATTGGACAATCTAGTTTTGAGTCTCCAAGGAATTATATTATCATTGCTAAAAGCTGGAAGCACAAGTTGAGAATCACATTCGAGTCAAAGATTTGGCCATCCCTTAAAAGAGGCAATCTCAATGGCTAACATAGCACCAATTAATTCTGATAGATAATATATATAAAAATCTATTCATTGACCATGTATAAAAATTAAAGACTTTGTAATAAAACTTAATTAGTATGAAATTGTTAGGAAAAATTCATAAGTGTTTTTAAGGAACTAATTAATGAAAATTTATGATTTGATGCATATGGTTTTTGCGGTCGAAGAAGAATGGAGGAATGATTTTTCATGGATTTAGTGACTTTATCAGTGCCTTGTTAGGGTAGCAATATATGCAGGAGATTTATCACACGCGAGGATTCTCTTTGAGAAAAATCTTCAAGAATAGATATTATCCTGATCAAATATGTTAAATTTCAAACTTTGTCAACTTACTATGGTTTGGCATCCTTTTCGCTCTCTTCTTTTTCGTGATAGAATGGTCTAATTTCAAAATATTTTTTTAAAGCATAAATAGAAATAAAAATAGGCTAGATCAAACTAAACTTTGTTAAGTTGAACTTGACTTTGATTAAAAAATACTTTATCTAAGTTTGACATATTTATCTATCATAAATCTTTTTTGAAAGTCTAGTCCAATTTACATAAATTTTTTGTCTAACTTACAAGTTTGTTTAAGGATAGACTTTGTGATTGTTAGAGTTGAATTTAAGTATATCGGACTTTATAAAAATTAAGTTTAACTCATTTTTATAATATAAATATATTTTAAGGTCTAATTTAATATTCATAATAATTGATTTAAAAACATATTTGCAATAAAACCTCTAAATAAAATATAAATCTATCTTCTATAAACTCTAATATTGCTTTAATTAGTAATGACTAGCTGATAATTTGAAATTATTTAATTAGTAGTTTATGTATATTAATGATTGTATGAATTCTTAATTCATAATTAAGAGATCAAAGTTAGGAGAGAAACATAGAAAATTAATAAAGGCTACGTAATTATTATTAATTACAGTATAGGAAAAACAAACAATTTCTTTGGCCAAAACTCCAACGTTACTTTAATTAGTGTCGAGTAGCTGATAATTTGAAATTGTATTTAATTAGTATTTACATATTAATAATTATCTTAATTTATAATTTATAATTAATCAATGTAAAGACCAAAAAATCTACAGTGATAAACTTACATTACACGATTCAAAGAAATCATATTTAAAGCTAACTCATCACAAAAAAAATTATCTTTTTCAAGAATTCTTAATTTAAGTAATTTACTTATTTACCCACGCCATGGGTGGGCCCATATCTAGTTTCTTCTAAGTTACAAGGTGTAATGAATGAACTTAATTTGTTATGGTTATAATCCTATCCTTTAAAGATTTTGTATTTTTATTTTAGTCACTACTATTATAGCATCGACTGTTGACATAACAATGATGTTAATAATCTATTAACTTGCTATGTCACTAAATAGTCTAACAAATAATCATGTATAACCTATGTTGATAAATTGTATTTTTAAGTCTCAAATCAACTAATTTCGTATATATTGATTTTGTAGTTTGTCTCTGTCTTTCTCGTTGAGATGTATTTATGAGAATCTTGTATTCAGGTTAGAGTACCCTTTTACTCTATTTATTTTGTTTGTAGAAGGACCAACTCAATAGAAAGTGGGATCTAAAGAAAACTCTTCTTGTTGTTTAGAATGGGTTGTGTACGTACTGTTTAAGAATGCAATAAAAGGCTAACTATCAATTGAGGCATATGAATAAATATCTTGATTTTTCTTTTTCTTTTTTTTTTTTTACAAAAATGGTTAATTTTGCAAAACTATTTTCTAGTATGAATGTTTTAGAAAACTATTTAACTTCAGAGTGGTTTTTGCCAACTAGGGTTTAGGAGAGGCTACTCTTAATAGTGCTTTGTGTTTTTCATTTGTTTTATAGCACGAGACATCACTTTGATTGACTCCTTCTTTTCAAGTGTTTTGTCAATAAGGAGGCATCACCATGTGTATAGCCAACAAGAGACGTCACCCTAATACATTCCACCTCTATAAAACAGGTATTTACGTCGACCAAGCCGACTTTAAAAAATAAAAACCTACATTAAATATTTGTTTGATGACTAAATCTCATGTGAACATTTTCACTCAAAATACCCGTCTTTGGTTCAATTGCTCTTACTTTTTATTGTTGATTTCATTAATTTTTTTATTTTTTATATTAAATTTTTAAATAAAAAAGTGATATTTTTATATTTATTAGAGAAAAAAATATTTTCTTAAATGAAACAAGTTCTAAGTAGTTTTTGGTATATTTGTTGTTTTTATTTTTATTTTTATTTTTGTGGTGGGGGTGGGGGTGGTGTGTGTTAGTGGATTTGTGGGCCGAAAAAATGTCATATTATTGCCTCTTATTTTATGATTTTTTAAAGAAAATGATGATAAAATTTCATAAAATCCTAAACCCAAAAAATGCTATTTTTATAGTTATTAATAACAATGTATAAGTTTAAAATAAAAATATAGAATAAATCAAATATTATAAAATTTTCTTTTAAAAAGAATCAAAGAATAATGTACAAAATGACTAAAAAATTGTATGTTATATATCATAAAATATGTTTAGCGTCAACTTTTATTTTACAGAGTCGACTTGATCGATGTTAAATACTTGAGGTGTCACACTCAAGATAACGCTTATGCATCCTACTTGGAAAAAATCATTCTTGATAAATAAATAGTTTTATAAAATACCCACTTTGATTAAGATTTTTTTTTAAATAACTCATTTTGGTAAAAGAAAAAAGTCAAAAATCTTATTAGTCTAGAAACTCCATATATATATATATATATATATATATACATCTCCCCATCTTTCTCTATTTCCTTCGTCAAGCTCAAACCAATTTATAACAACCAAGTAAAGATCGATGAATCTTACACGACGGTAATGCAAGAGTTGAAGCCTACCTTTCTCATGGTGTTGGTACAGGTTTCATATGGTTTTACGAGTGTGCTTTACAAGCTCACCATAAATGATGGAATGAGCGTTAGAGTAGCCAGTGCCTATCGTCTCATTTTCGGAGCTGCTTACTCATTTTCTCTTACTCTTATTTTCGAAAAGGTGCATTCACATTCCATTGGCATGTTTGTTTTAATAGCTACAAATTAAATTACATAATGTGTACTCTGTATTCTGTGGTCCTTTGACCCATATTAGCATTACATATATAATGGCAAAAATCTAAATGATTTTGATGTTTAAAACAGAAAGAACAGGCCAAAGTTGACGTGGAGGGGGTACTTTAATTTTGATGTCATTTTTTTGCGGCCTAGCTATTTGGGTATGGTTGATGTAAACTCTTCAGTCTTCACACTTGAACGATCTTTATTATGATTATTGGGCATGTATACATATTCCTAAAGTAATTGTGTATTGAAATTAATTATTAGCAAAATTAATAATTATTAATTTATAATATAAACGGAGGGAGTTTATTCCTAAACCTTCTCTTCCTTTGGCTTTGGTATCAGCAACATATGCTTACGCTATTTTTAATCTGGTTCCAGCAATCACTTTTATCCTCTCCATCTTGTGCGGGTACGTACGTTTTATATTTTTATTTTTCATAGAGAAGAGAGTTAATTTAATTATTGCAGTACTAATGAACTCTTATATGTAATTTTATACTACGAAAACTTAAATGTGCGAACCGCAGCAGGAAAGACTAAGGTGTTAGGAACGATACTGGGAATTAGCGGGTCAATGCTTTGGAACTTTCACATTAATCTCTTGAATAAAAATGACAATAGTCTTATCAACGATTTCCTCAGAGGGTGTGGTAAAATGATGTCTTGAGCGGTTACATATCCAAGACCTTTGAAACAAATAGATGCGTCTCAAGTTCCATACAGATTACTTCTTAATACAATTTCTTTCAAATTCATTAAAATTTTATGTACTGATTCTTCAATACCTATTATGGTAGAATATTCATGTGGTATTTTTTCTGATTTTACACGTGTGATACATGTTCCCTCTATTTCTCCGAGTAAAACTCTTCGCATTGCAATGCCTATTGTATAGGCTTGACCTTTCATAGGTGGAGACAGAATAAAGCATCCATAATAAAGACGCTTCCTGTCTATTCTTGATTCAACACACTTCCATTGTAGTGTCCGAGTAGATACTGATTTTTATTTTTATTTTGAAATTACAAAATATCTATAACCAACCTAATAGTGGTCAACAATAATTCAGGAAACTAACCACTACCCACATCTCCTATTTTTTTGCAACATTAACGTCTCTTCTTTTAGCACACTATAACTGATCCCCTTTGATGGCAAGGGGTCTATAAATAAGTTTGTCTACAGCCTTCTTGGGTCCCTGAACTCATTCTATATACATCAGCATATACACCATCTAGTGCTTTAGAATTAGAGTTTAGAAGACTCAAGAGAGATCTTCAGTGCAATCCAAAGACTCAAAACCGTGAGTAATGGTGGGAGGTATTTATAATCCTAATTATTCCGCATTATAATTTTAAACCTACATAGTCAGCTAGGAACACGAACACCGCATGCAAACTCCAAAACAGAATGGCTAGGTGTTTTAAGTGGTATTGGAAGTTGCTAGAGTTTTTCAATATGGCTCATCATTCAGGTAATAAATTTCCTGTATATTCCTTTCATCTCATTAGAATTGTGCTGTAATTGAATTTTTTTTTTATCATTTTTAACTTTTTTAATATAATGTTAATTATTTTTTCACTTATATTTTTTATAATATTAATGATGAACAATAAAATCTGTTATGTTCGTGATAAATAGAAATGTCCAGTAAAGATAGTTGGGTGATTGATATATGATCAAATTCTCTTTCTCTGCAGGTATTTATGGAAGCTAAATGCCTCAGACAAGTAGATCACAATGCTAGAGTAACAACACTGCAATTGACTTAAGGTGTGTGTACTGTGTAAAA
Source organism: Glycine tomentella (assembly GCA_007407185.1). Lineage (NCBI taxonomy): Eukaryota > Viridiplantae > Streptophyta > Magnoliopsida > Fabales > Fabaceae > Glycine > Glycine tomentella. The sequence continues at coordinate 2,386,492 of PYAF01000602.1, forward strand.
AAAGAACAGAGAGTATGAGAGTTGTGTGTGTACCTTTTCCTCTACAAACATTTATATTTATAATCACTGACGTGAGAGTTAGTTAAGGGAGGTTTCTCCACGATCTTGGTCGAGATTCTTGGTCAATTGGATATCCACTACTTGGAACGGTCATGACCACATTCTTCTTACTAGTGCTGATTCATAGCATAGATTGACTGAGTCGTAATATGCCTCTCTTGTAATTGGGTCCAACCTAAATATCCGTAACGAAATCTATAAATGAATATTAATGATAATATAAGGTTAAGTTTATAAAATTATTATTCTTTTATTTTTTTTTCTTGATCTGTGTAAAACAACTTAGGATGACTATTATTTGGGACGAAGAAAATACAGGGTGAATTTGTTTAAAGTTAAAAAATAACTTTAAGATAAGTGTTTTAAAAAATATTTATTTAATAAATATATAGAATTTTTTTCAAAATAAGAATAAAACTATTTTTTAAGCAGTTTAAACAAACACTTTAAAAATTAAAAAATTATTTATTTTATTAAAATAATTATTTTTTAATAAATAAGTTTAACAAATCTGACTCATTATTTTTTATCAGCATGCATGTTACTTACATATACACATGTACATATATATGTACGTGTGTATGTTTACTGTGGTTAATTTGACTTATTTATGTATGCAACAGGCTAAGGTAAGGAATATCCAAGCCATCACTCAGGTGCAGCGTTGATGACCTTAATGGGGGCAATACAAGCCACATCCTTTGCCCTCTGTGCTCAAAAAGATTGGAGTCAATGGAAGTTGGGATCCAGTATTAGGCTTATCACAGCACTTTTTTCGGTATATATGCTAGTTTTCGTAATTAGTACAGGTACTGATATAATGAATGATTATAGCAATGCGACTAAAATTTAATTTAATTTGTGGCACTGGGTGCAGGGAACTGTGACCTCTGGATTTGTGATTATTGCCACAACATGGTGTGTAAGGAAGAGAGGTCCATTGTATGCATCTGTTTTCAACCCCCTATGCCTTGTGCTCGTGGCTTGTTGCTTCCGTCTTATTACAAGAGCACCTATACATATACATAGGAAGGTACACATATATACGCTATGACGTACGTCGTAGCTATATAGTTTATTAAATACTATATGGATATCAATTAATGAGACGTACTGTAACTTGCTAGAAATTAATATTTCTTTCACACCATTTTATTCACATAATTATTTTACACCTTGTTCGGTAAAATTGTTGCACTACAAAACAAAAAAATTGTCATTAAACTTTTTGTGAAGGGGTGATTAAAAAAATATTTTTTGTCACTAAATTTCATAGCTAATTAATCCAATATTAATTTCTTGTGGTGTCGATAACTTGTTCTCCTATAGAAGATTATCTGATTAATTACTGCTTGTGTTTTGGAAACATGCATTTTTATTGTTCAGTGTAATTGGAGCAGTGCTAATTGTGTGTGGTCTGTAAATGGTGCTGGCAACTCAGTTAGTGTCATCATCAGACAACACCGTAGAATTTGGAGTGACTGAGGTTGTTGTCGTGTCTACGACAGAGAATAGTGATCGTGACAACAATAGCCACATCAATTGTAAGAGCAACATTGTAACGAAGGCTCATTATGAAGGTGGACATGGACTAAATGACATTGACAAAAACGGGAAGCTGGAAGTGAAGTAGACAATATAGATAGACACATGCATATATGGTCGATTGTTAAAGCTTAATAGTTTTCACAAATTTTGTTAGTTTTGTTAGAATGTTATTTGCGAGATAGGAATATGTGACTTTCCTCACTTCTCTTCCTCCTTGTCATTTCTCAAATTTTGAGTTAATCTTATATCTTAAAGCTTAATAGAATATGAATTCAATGCAATGTAATTGTCAAAACAACACAAACACTGATTATATTTTCTTAAAATCATGATATTTTTAGTTTAGTAATAAATCAATCAAATATTGACATTTTCTCGTAAAATTTTCGTATCCTAATCTGTTCGTACTGTTTACTAATGCATCAGTCTCCATTTAATTTTCGGCTATGTTTAGACTGAAGTTTGCAAAGTATTTTTTTTCAAATTTTAAAATTCCAATGCAAATCAATGAAGAAAAAATGTTTTATTTTAGTATTAATATTTATTCTAAAGTAATTATTTTAATTTATAAATTAGTTGTATTTTTGAATAAATGGATATTACAAACTAAACCACGTCTGGAGCTATAAAAAATTAAATACTTTTTATTTGAGTTTATAAAAAATGTTTTTTACGAAAATGTAGGATTTATGAGAGTCTGGAGCTTTAATTTTTCTTAATTTTAAGTTGCGGGATCAGGTAGTGCTAGCTTGCACTCACCACATGAACATAAACTTAACTAATTCAGGGACGGATTTAGTGCAGTCCGCAAAACTTATATTAATAATCTTCCCAAAGAACAATTTCTTAAATATTTTTTCCTCCACAAAATTTCTGTAAAGAAATTTAATCTTGACCACAATTTTTAAATTTGAAAATAAGCTAAAGAAATTAGTCTTAAGTCATAAAAAAATCAATTAGCTAAACGAAACTTCTTATCTGTTTCTTTCTCTTATTGCAGTCTTTTCCACAAATATTGCTATCAAATGGGCCCATTATTTAATATTTAACCAAAGTTAAATGCACGGAGATAGACTATAGTATACTATTATCTATATCAAACCCCACAAACTCCACACAGCTAAATGATTAACCAGTTAGTAATCCATGATAGCCGCTACGAGTTCCAAGTAAAAAAGAAAGGATTTGGATCTCTCAATATTTGAGTAACAGGAAATGGATATAGTCACCTTATAGCTAGAGAGAAAGTGTAATGGACCAAGTGGCTGATAAGCCCACAAATGCCAAGAAGCTCAGCAGCGGAAGAGTATCTAAGAGGCCAGGACATTTTAATGACTACTCTATGGATTGAACACTAAGGAACCAATAGAAGGACTGAGTCTATTTACAGCTTTTATTTTAATTATCCAATGTCTGTTTTATAATTGTCAATTTAATATGTACTACTTATAGTCCATGGGACCTCCGAAAGAAGACAAGAATCATTTCAATCAATTCCTTCTCTCTCTAATTTCTCCCTTACTTTATTCTTTCTTTATCTTATCTTATCCCTACTGTGCTTTTAAGAAAAGTTCCTGTTACAGAAAGATATAATAAGCAACATGACTCACTATAATTGGTTCTAGGACCATCTAATTATATGTAATAAAAGTTATAGTCTTCTCTCAACAACGTGATCATATCATGCTGTTTACTTATAAGAGAGAAATCAAATTCAAAAAAGAATTAGAAGTAGACTTCAGATTATATATCAGCCAATGATCAGATTCTAACAAATATTGGGATTCTGATGGTTCAAGAAAAATTGTTTTTGGTAAGTAACAAATTAGAGAACTTGATCAAATCCAGCTGTATTTGGCTTTATGTTGAATTTGGATTCGTGTGGTCCTTGCAAGACTACAATTACGATTTGTATGTTGCGGAAAGGAGTGAAGAAATGTCCCAAACAAATTAAAGGCTAGCATATCAATGAAATTGTAGCAGACTGGACAAATAACTACTTGATTTTAATTAAGAACATGCCTAAGTTGTAAGAGTTATTTGGTGTTGAAAGTTCAGTAGCTACATGGAAACAGGAGTATAAATTGAACATATTTACTTCACGTTGGATTGGATTGGATTGAACGCTTATTCTTAAGTTCAAAGTTACAGCTATTAGTTAGGAAGCACCTTTTTCTACTTGTGTTCTTATTTCTAGCCTTTTGCTTTTGTACTGTTGGACAGTTTATGTCCTTTAATATAAGCACTCCATTTTTACCATTATGCGGAATTGAAATATAGCTACTTATAGATTAACTCTATTGCATAGTTTTGGGAATGAAGCAAACCATTTATTCATGTGATCTCATACATAATTCATTTGCTGATTTGCATTTGGAACCAAAGCAGTTGAGGATGATATTTCCCATTAAAATAAAAAGAGAACAAAATGGGAAAAGAAGGTTCATACAAAGTAAAAATGAAACAAATGAATCCCAAGAAAAGGGTCTTGTAAAATTGAAGTTTAGTAGCCAGGGGGCTTGAAACTGATGCATTAGACTTGGCGAACATTGTCGAATTCAATGATACGAATGAAAGCAGTAGGGTATGCCTTAACGGCCTCATCAACCTCGCTCCTTCAACACCTGAGCTGAGTCTCTGCACCCAAACATTGGTAGCTTCCATCATAGTATCCAGGTGATCGGTGGTTCTCACGGTACACAAAATCTTTCTGCACTCACACACACCAAATGTAACCATCAAATTCAAAACCAATGGAGAGTTGCATTGAAACTAATTAATTCACCTCCAACTCGAATTCCAAGCAAGGAATCTATCCATTCCTAAGGTATTCTACTTCCTTTAACAATTGCTCTCGTGTGAGTGGTGGCAGATAGGATAGAGTCTCAAACTTCTTTTTGCCAATCGGAGGCCATACCTAGTAGTAAGGGGTTATAATTAGTTAATAAACTTTAATTTGCATTGTGTGTTGATGTGTTACCTGCATGCATTGTACTCTTCCAGTGTTGCTTGCGATAGAGGTAATGTCATAGCTAGTTTTTCTAACTGGAAAGCCAGCCATGGACTTGAGGCCAGTAAATGGAGCCACCAAGCTCCCCCAGTTAACGGTGGTAACAGCTGGGGAGGACATCATAGAGGAAGCCATTTCTTTTTCCCTTGTCAACTTATACTCACATTCTGATAGCTGTTTGTTTGTTTGTTTGAGATGCAAACCTTCTATTCGAAAACTTGCTATATAGAGACCAAATGACCTCAAAAAACTGAGGGGATTGACTGGTGCCTAATCTCAACCGTTGGATTGTGAAAATGATTGCATTGCAGCATATTAGCCACACCAGAATGGGAAATTTTGAATGCTGGCCTTATGGAATTTTGTGACCATCCCTTCTTTACAAATACTCCATCTATCATGCAAGGCATGGGTTAAGCTAAATGACATTTCAGGGTAGGAAAAATTCAATGGAAAGAACCTTCTCAAGTCTCAACTGACAGTCTCTTGTCCCTTTTGTTGGGTATTTGAGTTGAGAATGTGCTTCTTTCTTCACTAGTGCATGCATGGCAAAATCCTTTCTACATTTCCCTCAAAAGCAAAGTCCAAAGTGGATAAGCAAAATGAAATATGAAGCCAGAGCAAGAAGAATTGACTGATTAGACTCCATACCGTTCATAGTTGTTTAATGGACAAGCTTATACGTGGAAATTGGAAAACATCGATCATGACCGATCAGTATGTGATTGATAAACTTTAGCAAACCATACAATGAAAACCAAAATTGTAAATTATAAGACAGCCTTATCTTGCACATGATTACAACTTACAAATATCAAAAGTCACGTATTTTCAAGTACCCTCTCTCCCACTCCCTTCTTGATTCAACCAAATTGGAACTCAGAAATGAAGCTGGCACCTGAAGACAAATTGAATGATGTGACAATTTTTTCTTTTAAAATATAAGGACCAGTTAGCGAAATGAAATCTGGACCGTTAGATTTTTTTGTCTTTTCATCTCAGCTTTCAATTACTTTGGTTGGAGTATGGAAGTTTAATCCGTCATGCAGGCTTAAAGATCTTGTGTTGGCTGTGAAGAGGTTTGAAGAGACGCCTCGGTTGTTTTGCTTGATTTTAACTGTGACAAGATCGTTCTTAGAAATGGCAACAGGAAACCATGCATAACTCACCGCGGACCCAAGTTTATGTCATACAAACAACTCTTTAATGCAACATATTTCATTCATGGGGATGCCCTGTTTAACTCATCGATGGGTATAACTTCTTTAAGAAGTAGCTAATAACCACCAGTTTAATGGTGGCCCTCTTTCTTCCATGTCACCAAGTTTTTTATATGGTCTTCGTCGTGTAGAGTTATATTATTGATATCATTTGTCTATTATTAGGTCCTTGGTGAATATTCAGCATCATGCCTCTTATCATATATAGCTTATGATATCTGCACTTTGACCCAAAAACCCGATGACCTTTTCGGCTTCTAATAATTGTCCTTCTAGTAGTCCTACTTCTGATTATAGAATTTATGTCATGGAAAGCTTTCAATGTAGACCTATATAATAATTATGAGATGATGTGTCTCTGAGCTGACAATATAGTCATCTCTCATTTACTGGAGAATGTAAGAGTGAATTAGCAGACCAGAAGAAGCCATTACTTGTGTGGGGAAGGCCAGAGCCCTAGATAAGTTACAAGTGATGAAACATGCAAGAGGCTGGTTTTCAGAGTAAGATCAAATTGTTAATTAGAATTAGATTAGGCTTAATTGCTTGAGTATAAATCTGGCACGTGTTACAGAGAACCGTGAGAAAATTGATTTGGCAGAAAATAATGGAAGAAATTTTGTGGTGGGGACTTTCTTCACTTTTCCCTTCATATCAGACCCACCCAATTTAAAGCTCCAGTTTCTTGTGGTCAACAAGTTTAATAAGCCACCCGATCTGGTTGCCTAACTGGTTAGACCAACCAGCCCAAACCTGTTAGTTAGCTATATATACCTAACTAAATCAAATTCCTCAAAGAACTAATCATCGCAAATTTGATGAAACAACGATCTATTCACCCAAAAACCTTTATATTGGAGTAGTGGCATCGGGAAGTAAGCAGCAGCCAGTAGTAGCATTTCAATTGATTTCCTATTAGTTTCTTTCTCCTGCGGGATAGAAACATGATCCATATATTTCGTTTTTTCACTTTACTTTTTCGTCACATAACAAGGTCTAAGACTTACGGTGGCATTTGTTTCAAAGTACATAATTATATTCCCAGCAATGACATTTTCAGGTATACATCACCAAAAATGTTTTACTTACATGAGTAAATTATTTATGGGAATATTTTAAAAATCCAAGAAACAAGTTGGTGTGGGAATGAAGTCACTAGCAGGGTTACAAGATAATTTCCAATATTCCTGTGGGAACACGCACCCCTCACCATGAAAATGAACACAGGAATGTCATATTCCTAAGTTCACATTCCCAGGAATAACAAAACAAAGCTTGAAAGTTGAAATAAACACAATAAGTGCGAGGGGAGTCATAATTAGAAAACATGTTCAATTGAGTTTCTATACATATAGCCGTAATATTTAACCCTTAAACAAGTTCTGCCATACAGTTAATTTCTTAATTCCAATTGGCATACTTATGAAATTTCAGTTAAAAAATAACTAATACAATTAAAAGAAGATATTAAGCAGACGCAATACTGTAGATAAAGTGGCATCGAGCATTGCCTTCACAGATTAGTTCCCCTGTATTTTATGGATTTAGACTTGGGAACAATATCTTCAGGAAACCTATGATGTTCATGCCAAAATTCAATAAATGCTTAGATTCCCAACTATCATCATCTCTGGCTAAATATTAACTCAGAAACATTGCTCCTACTAATCCAAATGAGAAGTAAACTAGTAAGTCCTTTCCTCAATCACTCGAAACAAGATGATGGAAATGACACAGTCATCTGTTCTGTTCTGGTCTTTAAATTTCAAAATATTACGTATAAACAACAACGAAATAAAAAAAAAAAAATCAGTCTTAATAACTATCAATTCCAAAGACACTGATTATTTCCAGTTCAGAAAAACAACAATAATCATTCAGCTCCTCTCTCAATTTCACTAGCGTCACCAATAATGTCCAGAGCAAATGACCTAAACACTAAACAGCATTCACCAATCCATGGCTCATGCCTCAACATTCAGAGAAACACAACCTCGACTAACAATTAATCTCTTAAAAAAAAGCGAGAGAGATAATAAGTTTAGTTTTACAATTCTGAACACCATCAATCAACTCAACGAGCAATGTTTTGCCACGAAATCGCCGCTTTACGTTTGTTCCTGTGCGCCCACGCGTCGCTATTCCTTCTCCAATGCCGAACCTCCAACGTCTCCTCCCCTCTCGCACGCTGCGCGAAGAACGGAGCCCTCGCCGCCGCAACCACGAACCTCGGAATTCCGAGCGAAGAAACCGATTCCGATGCCGATCCCTTGGCTTTGGACGCCAACGCAGACAGAAAAAGCTCTCTGGAGGATGTTCCAGCATGAGCGTGCGGCAGCATCGAATTGAGAGCGAAAACGCCGCGAATGCTGTTAGCGTCGGTAGCGGCGGGATCGAGATGGAGGAGCTTGGGCGAAGCGGCGTTGGCGGAGGCGGCGCGGCGGCGACGGTGATGAACGCCTTCGATCCAGCGAACGAGGGCGATTTTGGAGGAGCGGTTAGGGTCGTACTCGATCCTTTCGACGACGCCGAGAGAAGAAGCGGTGTTCCGTTTGTGATCGACGGTTCGTTGCAAGCGCTTGGCTCCGCCGCCGCGGTGGAAGGACGTTATGCGCCCCGCCGAGTTGCGACCGGCGGTCTTGCCTGTTCCGAAGGTGAACTGCCTCAGTGCTCTCTTCACGCCAGACATTTTTTCTTCTTTCCGCCTAGGGTTCGTCAATCTCGTTTCCTACTCTTACACTGTTTTCTTCAAGTTATCGTTATTCAGAGTACAATAATTCTAATTACCATATATATATATATATATATATATATATATATATATATATATATATTCAATCTCTGTATTTTCATTTACCTGTTATTTTAGTTTTTTTTTAATAGTTTACTTAGTTGTTAAAATTAAATAATAATTCAGAAAATGTGCTGTAATAAATTATGATGTAACATATTTATATAATAAATGGATGAAAAAAATATAAAATATTTAAATTAAAATAGGTAAAATTATAATTTTGATTTTCTAATAATTCTAAAAAAATAAATAAATTAAAAATAAAAATATTTTTTAATAAGAATTAAAATTTTAATATTTTATTTATAAATAAGACAATAAATCATTAATTCATTTGTTCTGTTTAATTAAATATTTTAATGTTATTTTTTTATGTTTTCTTAGTTAAGAATTATTATTTTTAAAAATTACTAAAATTTATAAATTAAAAAATATTTAATATAAATATTTTTAATTTTATTTTATATCACTTTATATTTTTATTTTGAATAGTGTAATATGTAAATTATTTACA